>JAAAKL020007545.1:0-16783 GCA_010016065.2 Carybdea cf. marsupialis auct. non (Linnaeus, 1758) | reverse complement strand
ATCAACTGGGGGGGGAGGGAGGGAACAAATGCTTTAATAAGATGATGAATTTTTGTGTCACAAACAAAGATTACGAAGATCGGGCTAATGTGACCCGACATATAGGCAAAAGTAGCCTTTGCAATGTTCTAGTTAAAGTTACACTGATATAAAACAGAATACCTAGAAAGTATTTCCTGCTTGGTTTAAAAAACATTCTTGGATAAAGTGAATGGTAATTTCCCTGAACGAAAGTTATTGTAAGACTCCAGGATTTCACCTGTCTGTTATAGAAAAATGAAAAGTTTTCAAATAAAAAGAGCAAAATTTGCTCTTCAAATCTAATTGAGAATTTTTCCGCACCTCACCCCTCCCGCGCCATACCGTATATACCTCAAAACCTCTTTTAGAATAGGGTTGAGAATTAAACTTTCTCGACCATTTCAAAATGTAGTGCTAAAGACAGTCGCTGAATATTGGACGCGTCGCAAATCAGTGGAAACCCTATGCAGATCCAGGTACACCAATGATGACAACCTTTTCGCCTGATTTATAATGAGGGACGAAAAGACTACAATTCTCTGATGGTGTGGGTACTTTCGTTAACACCCAAACTCGTATTGGATTTGTCTTAATTGGCTAACTGACTCATCTGTTTCTCTTACCTGTTTTTCCTTATATGTCTGTATGTCAGATCTCTCAAAGAACCTAAACAGTTAACATTTACATTTGGTTTCAATGTCGACAAGCGACCATGTGATGGGATGTTTATCTACAATTGCAATAGGTAAGTTGTTTGACTGCACTTAAACAGAGATTTTGTGGTAAAAAACATTTCTACGGATTTTAGGTCATTAACGTGCATGCAGGTGGATACCTTTTAGATTGTAATTATGTAAGTACTGCCTACACATCAGTAATGGTAAGGGGAAAGTAATAATAATTTTGTGGTTAAGTAAGCGTTTTTAAGAAAGCCAATATAAATTGCCATGTACAGCGTTCATTTGTAATGAAGATGGGCTTAAGAGTACGATTTTGCATTCAATGCAGCAGCGTAATGTTTCGTAGATCTTTTACTCTTTAGAGTACTGGCTATGAATGTTTGCGTTGGAAAATAACATAATTTTTCAATACCGCCCTTCCCTGTCTTTTTTCCTTTTTATCTCATAATTTGAAAGACGATAATCCTTACGTTCCTACAATCTGTCATGCCAGCTCTTGCGCTGCCCTTCCCAAGGGTGTATGTCAATATGTCCGCATGGGACATTGGGAGCACAAGTTCCAAAAATTAAGATTCAAGTGGTACAGAAGGGAGTTCACTGTTTTCCACTTAAATGGAAAACAAATCGTTCACTCACACTTAACGTCTGTTCCTTTACCTTTCGATTTATGCGTAATGCCCCAGTGGAAAAGTTAAAGTTGTTGTGGTTTGTGGCACAGGCAAGGGAGGTGGTTGTTGAAGTGAAGCCTTTACTTAATATCAAAAGAGAGTGTTTGGTGTTCGGGCTAGGGCACACGAAGCACGTCCTATCTTGGTGTGTCAAAGCAATGGATGAAAGAGTAAGACCGAAGTTTTTGATGCCAGTAATACGTGGGTATACGATGCCTTCAGCGTAGTGTATTTAGACCTCGTCTTCTTTACACCTGTAGTGGGCGATGTTTAAGCACCAATTAATGACAGGAAGAGAATTTTAACTCACTGATAATGCCAAGCGTTTTCTTACGCTATCTCATTAACTTTTTCCGTGATCGACGGAGAAATTATTTAGAAAAAGAAGATGGTATCTGTTTAACAGGCTGAAGCGATGTTGTTAACTTCCAAGTATAACAACCGATTCAGCTCTAGCACATTAAGAGGATGACATTTTGATCTCCTCCATTATATATATTTACATTTTTTGTGCGTATATGTATATACATATTCTCGCAATAAAAATGCTTTTGTACGGCACTGGTTGGGATCGAACCCGAGACACCCTCCTTAAAACACCGACGTAGCCACTGTACTTAACATTGCAATAAATAAGTCTAAATTTGGGAGGTCAATCCCAGATTATAGACAAAAGCACCATCCTGGTGGTGGTGAGAATTTGCTGTTTTGCTTAACACTTCGTTAATGCCATTTCTGTATTTATGTACTCTGGTAGACACAAACATGATTATATAGATCACTGGTATGGATCGAACATTGGACCTCTTATACGCAAAACGGCAACTTAACGACTGCACAGAACAGTGTAATAGTTGTATCGACACTCAATTTCTCACCAATGCCACCATAGAAAATATTAATATTCACGACAGTATTTTTGTAAAATTGAGGTTTATATTTTAGGAAAATAGGAATTGTACTCTGATGAATTACTTTGTCATCTATAACTAACAGGCTAATTAGAATGTACGAGAAAGTTGGACCACAACAAGAAGGCGGAGTGTAAGTGTGATGAGTTAACCCTGTTCGTTTATTGATATTGTGTGTGGCATTAATAATAGAACTAAAGAGTTTTTTCTTATGTCGCCTTTGCCAAGTTGTGCCTCTTTATATTTTAAGTGTTCTAGGAAGCGTGAGCTAGTGCTTTTAAAAGCGGATGTCATTACTAGGACATTCCTAGGTAGAAGTCGTAAAAATTTTCTCAATTTGTTTAGAGGGAAGTTCACAAGGATCTTATGGGAAGCCAACATGCCGGAAACATTTTGTGCCTCAAAATATAATCAGCCTCAACCTAGGCTTATCAGTACCGCATGGGAAAAGAACAGACGTGATGTGGATTAATTAACAGACAGTTGTCTAGCGCACATTTGTTTTTGTATGAAGTCACAAATGGAAGTTTCCACGTTTGGATATTTCCAAAGAACACTCAAGTCCGTGACACTTGCTTAGGTAATGCAGTCACATGAAGCTGTTGTTAGAATCAGGTCATCTTTGTATGTGATATAGTTACGCCCCCTCGTAGAATAACGTACACCTTGTTACTTATTATGTGCTTCAGCTGGGTTTAAATGTGCACCATTGACTCCCTAGCGTAATATTTCAACTGTCGAGCTCAGATACTCGAAACAATCGTTGTTAAAGACTTCTTCTCTTTCGGTTTCCTTCACAGGAAGTGCGCTGGTGTAATAGGTAAGTGCGTTGTTTTCGTAAGTACGAACGTCAGCAAATACTGTAGACGTTTTCCGTCTGATTACCTTGAGCCGCCAGAAGCGGTTTTGGAGGATGATTTTATGGACAATTTATGGGCAGTGAGTTCAATTTTTCTTCCAATGTTATGATGTTGTCTGCCTGGAAGTGGTACCTAGTCTTCTGGTTATAGAAAATGATTACAGAAGGGAATTCAGATACCTTAATAATTGATAGTCACATTTGCTTAATATGCATTTTTCTTTATTTTTCTTCATAATATTTCTTTGGGGTTTTTTAAAAAAACAAACAAAGCGCTTTTTCATTTTTTTCTCTTTTTGTATGCTGACTGTATTTCTTTTGGCTTAGTTAAGGGGTAGCATATACAGATGCATAAACTGTATGCATAAATTTAATGATTTTGATGATAGAAAGATTTAAAGGTTTAAAAGATTTATCGTTTATTATTCATATTAGCATGTAACTCGTGTTTATTGAATTTTAGGTGTTGTTGATGTACCCTACCTGGTTCTTGAACCAACACACAATAAGCAAGACTTCGCAGACGCAAAGGTTTGTTAGCAAACGATATTTGCTTTGAAATGTGCAAACAAGAGAGATAGTTCAAGAATTCGATAGGAATAAAAGGATAGAAACTTCCAGTGACTTTGTATTCCTCTTACTACTGCCTCTCATGGCATTTAGGGACAACTCACAAGCTGCCCTAGCACAACACTGTGTCACAGTGTGTAGACAATTGTTCACCTCACATATGTGTACAGACGATAAATATTGGGTGGCTGAAATAGGTATTACTGACATAGATTGATTAAGCGAGAAGTTAATCTGTGTGCAAGCACGTAGCTTAGATTCAAGTTACGGGTCTTTCTAGACTTAATGATTCGAACCCTTAATGATTCGAAGCCTTGAATATTGTAACATAAAACCTGCATTATGTATTATGCATTATAACGACATGAAATTATAAATATCCCACTCGTTCAGTTGTTGATCGTAACAGGCTTTTGGTACACAGAACATTTTCGTCTGACATTCACGATAAATGTGCTACATGAAATGGACAACGTTATCTCTAACAAATGAATAAATCATTACTATTAACCGAGACGTAATATCTGTAGGAGTTGATTGGAAATAGTAGCGTCAATATGCCAGCTTCCTTGCAAATAGTATAAAGGAGTCTTTTAAGTTCGGTCATACCTCGTAAAAGTCATAGCAGGTAAAATTACTCTTACAAACTGAACGTTTTAACCTACTGAACTTTGCAAAGTCTATATTTTCCTTCTCCAGTACAAAGTGTGTATTTCGTACCATCACAGGAATATAAGCATCTACTAAAATCCATGGCAGATCATATGCTTCAGTACTGGAAAGACTGCAAGATAGAATGTAAGTACTATAGGATAATATTTATATGTGTTTAAATGACGTTGCTGTTGTAGTTTGAAGAACACAGTAATCGCTCACCAATTTGCATGAGTTATCAGTCGCCATATGCCATTTGCCAAGGCTTACTTTTATAGATCGTCACTCCTTAGACAGTCAAACTTTTGCTTACCATAAGTTAGTCATATCATGCTTTCGTTCGTTTTGATTCTGATGTGTTTTTATTGGTAATTTACAGTGTACGTTTATAACCATGATCATAAAATGTACGCTTGGTATTAAAATGTCTTTACGTACTTCTATAAACGGGAAGGAAAGACCCTTTTTGTTTTGTTTACCTTCTACGTTTGAGGCAACCACAACTCGTAAACCCGTCAATTCTACAAAAACAAATTCGTAGTTCAAAAGACACTTTTATGTACTAGATACAAGGTCAATGACTAAGAACAAGATGAGCATATGGTAACTTTGCTATAATAGGGATATAGAAATTAAACCCTTATAGATGTAGACCTTCGAATTGGTATTTATTAGTCTGTTTAATGTTCTCGTCCTTTTTTTTAAATGTACCCATCGTTATTACGTATCTCCATTGCTGGAGCTGTCATTATTTGTTACAGAATTTAGAAATTGAAGAGCCCATTTTACGCCATTATCTTCGAACATTTACAGTTTGATCACAGATTCTCGCATACTAAGATTTTCGAAAGTATTGCTCTCATAAGTGTCTTTGAGGAATTTTCTCAGAAGTAGTTACAACCTTTTCTCTTTTACGGTTTTTTCACTATCTCGTTACGTTTTATCCTTTCTCCCCCCAATTTAGCTCAAGGTGTGGTTAAATTTTGGTAAGTATTTCTTTCTATAATTTCGGTGCAGATATTTTATCATCAGTAATAATTTCAAGACATTGGGCAGCGGAGCTATGTACAGATTAAAAAGAGGGACGGAATTGTTGGTTTAGATATAGTTAAATTGCGTAAAACATGGCTCAAAAAAAGTCTACAGACGTCCTCGTTTCTACGGCACACATCAAAGTGGCTATGGGCAGTGAGAGAAGAAAGTTTAAATGAATCTGAAGAAGGAACCCGCAGCTCTTACCAGTGTAGAAACACTGTTATGAAGAAATAAAGCATATCATTTGCCGGGATGTTCCAAAAATGCCATCACGTCATTCTGCATTCATGTCAATCAAAGCCGTCTTGTTCTAAGTTTAATCGGATTCTTCTTTCCATTCGAATTACCTACGGATTGGTTTAAAGTACACGTTTGTTAAAACACGTTGTTGCGACTCAGTCTGCAGTATGTGTTTGTAAGAACGATCAACAAGGTATCATGAACATAAGGAAATGAGTTCCTCCCTCCGGATAAAATTATTAAAACCAAATTCAGCCATGTGATACATCTTCTTAGTTTTGTCATCTAGAGAATTGGGATGGGTTGTGGGACGTTGAAGTCAGGCAAACGAAGAAACGAAATAGCAAAGGAAAACTTACGTTCTTGTGGCGTCTCATTTCATTTGTTGCCAAATAACAAGCTTGGTGTATCTTGCATATACGCCCAAAACTCAGTTCTTTGTTTAGGATTGGCTTTACTGTGTAGCGCATCACGTGATTTTGGCTACCAATGTTGTCATTAGGATGATTGATTTCAGAATTGAAATTCACGTATTTTATCAACATTTTTGTAGTTTCATCGCTACTATAATTTCACCAGCTTGATTGAGTTGGTGTATGTGACAAGAGTGAAAGTGGAGTAGACTTTTATCCGGTTGGAGAACGTATTTTGAAAGACCTTTTTATTAAATTACTCTAAAATAAGGTTAGTTAAGATCAATCAACTCGAAAACAGAAGCACAAAAATGTATATATGGTATGATTTATCGTATATCGGGGAGCAGTTGAGCTGTCATACGTCGATATTGACGCCCAAATCAATGGCATATTGAAGCTACATTCCCAGGGATTCTCACAGCTTTGGACAAGAACAGACTTTTGGCAAGTTCAATTAGATGTTTTAATGTGATGGAACAGAGCTCCTTGTTTTATGAAAACGGATTTTTAGTTGTAGAGTGTCATATTAGTGTAATTGATTAGCTATCTTACTACTCTGCAACGTACTATCATTGATGACATGCCTGCTTGTTCCTTGACTGTCACTGCAATAGACATTCCTCACTTACGATGCCGTTCAGGTAGACTTGCCTTCTCACAGTCGTGCAACCGCCAGGGTTTTTAACTCGCATCCCGCCTGTTCCGTATAGCATATGACATTAAACTTAGTATAACTTAGCCAGCATGATTGACAACATGGTCCCAGAACTAATTTTTTGAAGAGTAATTTGTATAAGCAGAAGAGAAAGTAAAATTTAGGTATCATGCGTCGGAACAAGTATCATTAATGGCCTTAATGACCTCTCTTATCGTTGTTACTCAGGGAAGACTTTGGTTATTTGGGCCGTTGGAAGGATGGACCAAGCGACGAACCAAAATTTGTCATGAAAAGAGCATTGAGTATACCAATGCATGTGCAATGTGGTAAGTAAAATACATGTGAGATATTGTTCTCCACCACTTTTGCCGTTTATGGATGGGATCGATTAGATAAGCAATAGCAGTAGGAGGAGGGGGATATAAACGTAGTTTTTGCGGACCAAACACTATGGAATCAATAAAATCAAATAATAGAGATTCGAGTCCAATGGTTGCCACAGCCAGACCTGTCACTCGACCCCGTTCTCTTTACGGGCTATGTAGTGGCGAATATTCACAGCGTAGGTATGAGAAATTAAAATTTAGGTATCAAGTTTAGCAGAATTGCAGCTAGAGACAGAAGAAATTGTAGATGAAGACTACTTAGGACCTGAGATAATGGTGAAATCAGAGAAGCAGTGAAAGCAATGAAGAACAAGAAAGCAGAAGGAACTGATGGAAAACCTTCAGAACTACTGAAAAACTTGGAGAAAAAGGCATGAAAGAATACGTAGAACTAAAATAGGAAATGTACAACAAGGGAACGTGGCCAGAAGAATTTACTGAATTACTCATGACTGCTCTGCAGAAAGAGGCAAACACTTTATAGTGTGAAGAACACAGGACAATAGCATTAGTAGTGCATGCTTCTAAGATCATGCTACACATACTGAAAAGGCGGGTGGAAGCAAAGGTACAAAGTTTCATAGGGTGGTCTCAGTATGGGTTTAAGAAAGGATGCGGAACTAGTGCAGCTAATGAGGCAATGAAAATGTTCCCTGGAATGCGAAAGGTCTCTGGAATATGGAAATGATGTATATGTGAATATAATATATTTATTGAAAAGGCATTTGATCGAGTGAATTGAGTAAAAATGATGGAATTATAAAAGGAAATTGGAGCGGATTGGAGAGATAGAAAAATTATCATGTGGCTGTATATGGATCAGAAGACAAGATAATAGTTAGAGGTGATAAAACAGAAGTTTGTACTGTAGGTAGGGGATTACGACAAGGTTGTCTATTGTCACCAATATTGTTCTCGGTCTATGCTGAAAAATGATGAAAGACGCGACAAGTACAGTAAAAGCTGTAGTGAGGGTTGGAGGAAAGCTTTTGACAGATATACGTTTTGCAGATGACCAAGCTATGTTGTCAAGCTCTGAAGAAAGCCTACAGATACTACACCAAAAAGGCAAAGGTGATGAAGGTGTCAAGATATGGAAGTGGCGATGTAAATATCAGAGTAATGGGAGAAAAACATGAGCAGGTTAGAAAATTTCGATGTTTAGGAGTGTTGATTGCAGAAGACAGAAAATATGTGGATGAAATTAGGGCTAGGAGTTCCATGGGAAAGCAGGCATTTGTGAAAAGGAGGGAATTACTTACTGAAAAACTAAAAGTTGGATTAAAAAAGAAGCTAGTCAAGACACTGATATGGAGTGTGGTGCTGCACGGGGCTGAAACCTAAACATTGAGGAGACAGGATATTAAAAGATTAAAAAGCTTTTTAAATGTTGATTTGGAGAAGAATGATGAAGGTCAACTACGGAGATAAGGAGACAAATGAGGAGGTATTAAAAATGATTGATGAAAGAAGAGAACTGGTTGCTACCATTATAAGGAGAAAAAAGCCCTCTATTGGACATGTTCCAAGAGGAGAAGGACAGCTGAATGAAGTAATTGAAGGATGGAAGGAAAGAGGCATAGGGCAGAAAAAGAAAGGGAACATTGGAGACGTTGAAGAGGGGAAGCTACGAACTGAAAAGAAGGGCAGAAGACAGGACTGCGTGGAGAGAGTGGATGCCATAGACCTGCCTATGGGCAGTTAACTGAAAAAAAAGGTATGAAATAAATACATAGTCGCGTGCCTACAAAGTGAGGACATTGAAACCATCAGTAGCTCCTTTCATTATATTAACAGTCATTAAAACTGTGTAAGATTCTTCTAAAAAGTTTTAGCAAGACTATGGATTACAATCGCATAGTTTGCGTATTTCATACATGGAAACTACGCAATATGCGAGTGCTGTTTCCACTTACTAGTTATAGACAGAACGGCGTACTTTGACTGGATATTTTGTATTCTAAATCGAGACCGCTCCAGCAGGATATATTTTGCGAACCAAACCTTTCTTTACTAGGACTAAGCCAACTGCAGAAGCTTGTCTGTTCTGTCAGTAATCAAGCTCATCTTAGGTATTGACGCTTCTACTTCGTTTTAGGTTTTCATTGAATGTAGGCAGAAATTAACCATTTTAATATTTACCGTTAAATCACCTTTACATCGAGTGGAGTGGAGTGGCTTCACGCCTACTATACTGTAGGCAGTTACTGAATAGCACTAGCAGGAACCAGTCAACTATGAGGCTTGTGTTTATGGGTGTAAAAGTGATCCACTGGTGCCTATAGGATTCCTTATATTTATTCTTTAGTAGGGAAGCTTGTGGACTTTAGGAACTTGTGTGGTCTTTCTTGCTTTACCAATGTGACCATCCCAAGAACGTTGCCAAGTTTCGCTCACCGAGACTGTAAAGTGTCTGCTGTATATAGACGTGGTCGATTATGTCAATGTCTTTGTTTGCTATTTTTAACTGTTTAGGTATTTATGTAGAACTTTTTATTTCGCTGTGAAACCTAAAAAGTTGTTAAGTATTGCTTAAATCGCAACTTTTGTGTGATCTGAACGGTGATCATATATACTGCCACTAACATCATTAACACATTTTCCGATTTTGTTTTATGGACTGTAGATATATGCCTAAAATGGCGACAACTTCAGTTTTCAAGACGTAATCCGTCTATGGAAGTACCGGAAGACTGGGTCTGTGCTATGAATACCGATCCTAGTTTTCAGAGGTAATTTTTTCTAATTTTCTGTTACTGACTGCTTAACTCCTACAGCAAGGGAGACCTTTTGTCTGGCAACCAGGCTCTTACTCTGATTTAGAAGCGTGGGATTCGTTCTGCTTCATATGTTTCTGTGTCCAAGAAAGAGCCCGAAGAGTGTAATCTGCATGTTGTGTGTTTTATGTGTATTATGTGCCCCTAGGCGTTTTCGATTAGTGCATAGTTAAATCATGACACTTCAATACTGGATTTGGAAATTCTAGGGCATACACTTGCAGAATTTGTGCATAGTTAAATCATGATACTTCAATACTGGATTTGGAAATTCTAGGGCATACACTTGCAGAATGGCAACTATCAGCTGTCTCGAATTTAATCGGCCCTCTTTGCTTGTTATATCCTAATACTTTATACAACCCTACCATCAACCTGCGAATTTCTAGAAGACAAGTATTTTTAGAATATTATTATTGTGTTGTTTCTGTTACATTTTTTGTTTGTTCTCTCTTTACTCAAACTTTGCTCTGCAATTTCTTTTTAAAGGCGTTAAAATACGAATCCGCAGTAAGCTTCTTTGAGTTGCTCATTTACTTGTTCATTCTGTCTGGTCTTCCGCTAGTTGTAACAAACCGGAACAGAAATTCACTATTCCTGTTGGGAAACTAATGAAAGAAATAAAAAACGTACAGGAAAAGGCGGCAGAGGAAGCTGCTAAATATCGGGAAAGACTTGAAAAGGCTGAGGTAAGTGAGTTCATTTATTGTGGGTATTTATTTGTAGACCGTCGTTATTGATATCTTTTTGCGTAAAATAACTGTTGATTACCTAAGAGTGGTGAAAACTCTATTGATCAGTTTTAGTTAATTAATTAGATAAAATATTATTCTAGTAACCTGAAGCATTATGTATTCCACTTTTTAGACTGTGTTTTACCTTTTCGAAGAAACTCCAAAGATTTGACATATAACGGATGTTACGAGCACGCCACGGGCTTCAAAACTGTACACACTATTCAATGCGTCAGACTTGTTAAACTTTACAGGGATTTCTAGTACACCTTGAACACCATAGGGTTTATGAATGCTTTATAATTTGAGCTCTGTTGATTCCTCGAACAACACGTGTCCGAAAACTGATAGTAAAAGGCCATTAGTTACTGCATGGCCTTGAGCAGAATTCTGTTCGTTTAAAAAGTCTTCGTATTTTTAATGTACAGGGATTAGGTTTTTCATGCTCCCATAAAATTCGTACGGATATTGATAAAATGCAAAACATGTTACAGGAGGAAGGAAGTCCTTTAGATAATGTTAAACTGTAAGTTCGTAGCTGCCACTTATGAAAACCACAGCACCGCGCTCATCTATAGTGTAACTAATTGAAATGCCGTATTCTCGCCTCCACAACAGAAAAAAATGGCAAGATCCCAAGTTAGCGATAGAGCTTCCCCACCGAGGCACATAGAAAATCACAGATCACGAAAGGTATGTTTACTCTGTTATCAGGTTGTATTTGGTAAAGCTGTTTTATATCCTCGAAGATGGGCCTACAGTTATTTGATATAACTTTAGTTTGATTTGCATTGTAATTTTATGAAAATGGTTCGTAGCGGGGATTATCTACAGATAGTATCTTTGTAGGGACCAAAGCACGGCAACTCACGTTCGTTATTCCTGGAGTTGCTATTGATATTTAGTCGTAAATAGGAGAACCTCTTCATTAGTACATACACTCATTTTGGCTTGAGAAGTATGTGCATTCTGAAACATGTAAAAGAAATCTGTAATGTGTGCTTATCCTTATTTTAAGGATATCATTCTTATTAGTCATATAGTTCAAATCGTCTTAACTGATCTATTACATTTTCAGACTCTGAGTGGGACTACTAAACCACGCTCTTTCACAACTACTTCACAACTGCACCTAAAACGTGGTGTGAATACAATTTATATTGTAGTTACAAAACTCAGTGTCAGCGGTAACGATAATGGCTTACAACTACACATCATCTATCTCTGATTACTTCATCTTCTTATAAACGCGATTCAAACTGGATTGGATTAGGATGCGTAAAAGATCTTAATATGTGGTGTAGGCTTTGAAATGGCATTGGATAGTTAATTGCACTCAATAGCGAAACTATTTTTGTACGTAAACAATGTTTTTGTTAGACACTCTTCAAAATACAAAATGGTCAAAAAGAGCATGAAAAGGAAGGAAGGAATGGGAGTACATCCAGCTGTGTTTTCTACAGCATCAGTCAGAATGCACTGGAAGATTGGTGTTGTTTCGACCAGTCAGTGCCCAATAGTTATTCGAAAATGGAAAGATAAATCGTTTCCGTCTACGAGGCAACGGTTTTCTCTCTTTTTCGTATACTGATTCCAGAACGGCTAAGTGAAAAGTAGTCTTAGCATTACCTCTTATGCGGAAGCGGTCATTCATATACATTTTCGCACAATCTGGAATTTCGAGCAAGTGCTGGCCTGTGGCAGAGTCACAATTCTTAGGAGTGTTTTGATCTTTATGTTTTAGGTGGCTGTTTCCTAGTACGCCCGAGGCAAATACAAGAAGAAACATGCTGCTTAATTCTGTAAACTAACTTTCTTTCTTTTCCTGTGGACCCTAAAATTAGTCACTGTGATCCATGTATCGCATTACGTTTATTTCACTTTGGATAGGAGCAAGTTCTTCGCACACCATCGCCTCCTCCAAGGAACAAGAAAAAGGAACTTCCAAAGAGAGAGCCACCAAGAAGAGAACCCCCTCGAAAAGAAACACCAAAGAAGGAGCCACCGAGAAGGGAGCCTCCCCAAAAAGAAACAGCAAAGAAAGAACCACCAAGAAGAGAACCCCCAAAGAAGGAACCGCCTAAGAAGGAGCCCCCAAGAAAAGAACCACCTAAAAAGGAACCCTCTAAGAAAGAACCTCCAAAAAAGGAAAGCCCCAGAAAAGAACCAGTGGCAGTTAAGAAAACGCCACCTGCGCCACCCGTAGTGAAAAGAAAGTATCTGGAAGCCAATTTGGAAAAGGTAGGAACAATCCACTTTATGTACATAGAATCTCAAACCTACACTGCACTTGAAAAGAAACTATTCTAGAATAAAACTGAAAAATTCCCGTTGCTCTTATTACCCCGTAAGTAGTTTTACCTTCCGTTTAGTGTCATGCATCGAGATGTGAGATAGACAAAGTCTGTATCTTTACGTAGGAAGTGACGAAAGGAAAATATCAAACCCAATAGAGAAAACGGATTTTTACGTTTTTACTCATTTGCTTGAGCACATGCCCGAAATATATGCTAATGATGATCACTTCACCATTTGTTATATGACCTGGCCCTTGCCGGGTTTTGAAAAGGCTACTTTATGAGAGTTAGACTGTAAAGATTTTAAATTTAACGCAGTAGAAGCCTCCCAAACCACAGCCGGAAAGATAATTACTTCATTGAGGTCACCGTATACTATCATACTGGAAACACAAATAGGCATTATAAGCAGATCATTTTCATTTTACCAGTGATTACTTTTTTCACAGTCGTTTGAAATTGTTATAGTTCCTTACATCTTTTATCGTTTTCAGTTTCATTTAAAGTTGTAAGTTCATTCTTGAAATGGTAGAAATAGAGAACACCGTAATACTAGCAACTGTATGCGGGGCAACAGGGTACAACGAATACCCCTCTGATGAATGTTACGGGTCTTTTAAAACGGTAGTGGATAATAATGGTTGTATTGTATTGCCTTTTGATATCTTTTGATCAGGTTTTTCGTTTGATTGATAAACTTTTGAGCGATTTTTACTGTTTATTGCCAGTTGCGCAATAACACGACAAAACGGAACGCTCCCAAACCCATTATCGCTGCGCTTCCTGTTTCCATGGGATTCATGCACTGAATGATCGGGTCGTTACATGAATCTCCATCATCGCCATACTGAAACTGGATTAAATTGAAAAAAGTATAGATGAAATCTACTGCTGTAGAGAAAAGCATTACAATCACAATCATTTTGCCACCACGTGACACGAACGTTTATGGTATTGAAAATTCCATTTTTTTCCTTACTATTGTATGCCACATATATTGTTATATTGTTGTGACAGTTGCGGTTTCTTTGTTGAAGTATTAACACTCGCGCAAGCGGACGATTAACTTGAGAACTGTGACTGTATGTATGTATGTCCTCCGTTATCCTCCTTCCTATTTCCTTTCTTCTGTCTTTTCTCCTTTTTACCCACCTTTTTTCAAGCTCTCTTCCCCCCCCCCTTCTCTCCGTTTCTTGTTTTCTTCCTCTGTTCGTTTTTCTCGCTTTTCTTATTTTCGCTCTTCTGTTCTTCCTCTCTTGCTTGCTTTCTCAATTGCGTCCTTCCTCGCCTTCTCCCCTTGCTCCTTTCCTTCTTTCCTTCCTTCCTTCCTTCCTTCCTTCCGTCCTTCCGTCCGTCCTTCCTTATTTCTTTGTTTTCTCCTTTTATTGCTTTCTTCCATCGTATCTGTACGGTTTTTCCTTAAACTGTAGCTATTATTCTCTTTCTTTTCGACACATACTTGTGCTTTTACAAGGCTAACAACGTCATGCAGCCCAGTTCCTTACAACTCACTTTCTGTCTTTGCGGCACGTTGTGGAGTTAGTGAAGAGGATTTTAGTGCTTTGAAAAACTTTATTTTCAAGACGATTAATTTAGTACTTCGATGTGTACTATGTGTACTACTATTTATGTACTTTTGTACGTAATATTTGTTAATATTAGTTGTTTCAAACTGATTTTCGTTTGTGTGTGATTTCCAAACTGCGTCTTCTTACCGATGTGAACACAGTTGATCCTCTGTTTTCAAATTCTAGAATGAGCATGTTAAAGACTTTATGTATGTATGTTCTCCGTTAACCTCCTTCCTTTTTTCCTTTCTTCTTTTCTTCTTTTCTTCTTTTCTTCTGTCTTTTCTCCTTTCCCCCACCTTTTTTCAAGCTCTCTCCCTCCTTCTCTCCTTTTCTTGTTTTCTTCCTCCGTTCGTTTTTCTCGTTTTTCTCTCGAGTTAGTAAAGAGGATTTCAGTGCTTTGAAAAACTTTAATTTCAAGACGATTAATTTAGTACTTCGATAAGTACTTATTTATGTACTTTTGTACGTAATATTTATTAATATTAGTTGTTTCAAACTGATTTTCGTTTGTGTGTGATTTCCAAACTGCGTCTTCTTACCGATGTGAACCCAGTTAATCCTCTGTTTTCAAATTCTAGAATGAGCATGTTAAGCCAACTGGAAAACGGAAATCGGTAGAACAGGTAAGCACTGATTACTGACTTAGGTATTGACTTTGGTGACAAGAACCGAATGCATGGTATCAAGTGCATCCAACGCTTCTTCTCCACTGCCCCCTGCCTAATCATATCTTATAATATCTTGTTTCATTCCATTTTATAAAGCATAGCATTTCTATTTGCTACATCCTGTGTGCCATTTTATCCAGTCTGTGGTTGTCGTGTGCGATTTGAGCCAAAATTGATTTCATTGGTATGTTACATCTCCCAGCCTTCAGTTTTCCATTTTGTCCCACACATCATACCATCTCACCTGAAAGCCCGACCAATCCATTCAGCTTTTTCTTCTCAGCCTTACGTCTAACACAGTCATCTTGACTTAATCGTACTCTACGTTTTCCCGTTTTATAATCTTCTGTCTTAGATGGCCTGGCTAAGTCCTCAAATTGTGTAGCGTAGCGAACGCAATATATAACTTAACTTTTGATCTTACATGATCGGGTTAACTATGTAAATTTATTGTGGTATTACCGCAGGTTTATCCATGTGTTCTTTAATGAGATAGACTGAAATGCTTTAATCTTTTTGCAGGCTGACGTTTCAATTCCAAGTAAGAAAACAAGGGATTCAATTTTAAATAGCGATGCAGAAAAGAACAGCACCCCTGAGAAATCAGACGGCAGAAAACAGAAAGTAGACGTGACGTCAACAACAAAGGTAATGATTTACGATAAACATTTGATAAACATTTACTGTCTTGGTGAAAAGACACATTGATACTACGTCAACATCTGAGACAAGTTACACGACATTAGAAGAGTTGATGTAAATTCAGGTTTGTTTTTGTTACCCATTCAATAGTGAAAGCAGCACAACATAGTGACATAGGTCGGTATGTAGAAACGCAGAATGAGCTTAAATCGATCCCGGGTCTAATTCTAAACTTTAAACGAAAAGTTAAGAGACCTACTTAATCGTATGCAGGAAGATATCTTTCTGAGCTAGGGTGAATATAGAGCGCTACTACAGTTTTGTACCCCCTTCGTCCGAAATCAGCGAAAATGTAGCCCTAAGGAATTGAAGTTTATCAAATATGTGATAGAGAATGTAAGCAACCGGATGAAAACAAATAGATATGTCTTACGTACTTACTATGTAATACATAACTTGATATATGCCCATACCGTGTATTACGATTGCATCGACAGTGCAACAGTTCCCCGTTTATTTGGCAACGACTTTCTTAAAAAGGGGTCAATCTCATTCAATTTCAACGGGGTTTCATCGATCATTTAAATTTCCAAAGTGAAGAGAGAGCCGTTTTAGTGATATTTAATCGGTCAATCCCAGTCCACTTGTATAAAATTGACTCCTTCAGGACAATCGTCATATCCCAAATTCACAGGAAACTGTTGCCCTCGCGTTGGAATTGTAATATGCATTATGGGCATATATGAAGCTGTTCATGATAAAAAAGTACGAAAGATGTATTAATTTGTTTTCATGGAGCTATTTATATCCTAAGTTACATATCTTTCAACTTTCATTTCGTTGGGGGCACATTTTCCGTTTTTTATTCGGTTGGAAAGTTACGAAGTTAAAGTAGAACTGAATATACGAGGAGTGCTATGACTTTTAATCAGGATGTCGAGCGCTGTTGAAAGCATTTCGGGGTGTTGAAACATTAAACCTGGACAGAGCTGACAA
>JAAAKL020007544.1:0-16784 GCA_010016065.2 Carybdea cf. marsupialis auct. non (Linnaeus, 1758) | reverse complement strand
AACCATCAATTGTGATAATTTTTTTTCAAAAATCGAATCTGGGGAAGATAACCTAACCATGCAGGAGTAGGTAAAATTACGGTTCCATGTAATATTTCTAAAAGATTAAAAATCAATTCTTTTGTTCCAGGACCTACATAGATTCGGTCTGGAGAAACATCCATGTTGAAATAATGTTTATTGTATTTTGAAATAGCATTTCGTAATTCAGGAATTCCAGGGACTGGAGCATATTCGCCTTTGTTTACATTTTTGATCAAAGCATCTTGTATCAATTTTGGTACAGGGAAAGGAGATTGACCAAATGCAAATCCATAGAAACCAAAACCACATTCAGGATGTGTGCAATCAGAGTGAAATTCTTGCAAAAATGTATTCAATTTGAGATACTCAAGCATCTCAATATCTTCAACCTGTTGATCAACTACAAATCTCATGCCTAGTATCAATCATTTTGATTATTACATAAAACGTGAAATAGAAAATATCAAAAAGTTAGTAATTATTAACCAATTTTATCGATTTCATCTAAAATACGAGGATTTTCTAAAGAAGATAAATCACCCAAATCTTTACCTAAAAGTTTTGATTTTAACAGTCTACGCATTATTTTTCCAGTTCTAGTTTTAGGTAAATCAGATAAATGAAAAATAAATTATGGTTTTGCCAATTTACCAATTTTTTCTGAAAGAAAAAAAGAAATTTCAGATTCAGATATTTTTTCAGATTTATTATCAGAAACATAAAAAACGACAATTGCCTCACCAGTAATATCATCGAAAGAAGTGGCTGTATCTCTCACAACATGTTCTGGCAAATCAGCCAAAGCACGATGCATTTATGAGGGTCATACGAGAGGGAGGGAAGCTAAGAAAGAATTTACAATATTTCGTGGTCATTTTAAGACGTGAATGAGTTTCAGTTGCCCCACTTCTCTCTAACATATTTAATGTTTTTTGTTGTTCCTCTAAATGAAAACACAGTTGTGAAACCCAGTCGTACAACAAGACCGAGTCCTCAGAACGAGTTGTGTTCAACATGTTGATACAACAGTGTGTATATGGGGCTTTATAAAACACCAACAACAAGAAAACAAAAAACAGTAGCATGATACGGCTTTACGTGAGCACCAACTATGTCAGAGTCATTCACTTTCGTGGTGTAAATGTAATTAAGCAGCGCATTTAGAATTTTTCATCGAAGGGACTAAGCACCAAACAGAACTCTTAAGACCGAGATCATCTGGGTTTTCAAAAGAATTTTTCCCGTAACAGTCCTTGATACAAATTCTTGTGGTGAAGTGCTCCTTTAAACTAAACTCACTGTTACGAACGTTATTACCAGAAAGAATTTGTTTCGTTCGGAGCTCAAGATTCGATACAGTCGTTTCATTGACTCCAACAATTTGCTTTGATTACTACTGTTTGTTGTTGTACTTTGTAGTATTTGTTCAGGAGCCACAAGAAGCCCAACGTTCGCGGTGTTATAGTTCCAATGTACAGCGGACACGTGGTTACATAGGACAGTTTTTTGTGCGTTTTTAGAAATCGTACTTTTATACAGCTATATAACAGATATCTTAAGTGTTGTGTCATTCGTAAAAGAAAATGGTAGTCGCCCCCTCCCCTCAACACACACACGCATGCGCGTGTGTCTTATCAAATTCAACGCTGACTATCTGTCCGATGTCCATCTACCGAAATGAATTGTTATCATGTGCAGACGGGATTTAGAAAAGGCAGTGCAGAATAAGAATGTACCAATTATAGCATCGAGGATTTTAATACACAGGGTAGAAAAGCTGTAATTAACAATATCAAGGAAGGAGAAATCAAGGGTACTGTACAACAATAAAGTGAAATATTTATGATGTTGTGAAGGAAATTAGGGCCATGGGCCAGGTGCCGCAGAAATGACTTCCGGAGGGGCCACAGTGGGGAGGCAACTGCTATTACATTTAGAAGAGTAGCCCTCTGTCAGCATAGAAAGGTGTGATACCTTCTTTAAATTGATGCTGGTGCCGAGATGCAGGCATTTTTCTGTACCGTTACCTCATTATGTTCATATATTGTGAACAGATGTTGAAGTCGTGCGACAGATTGGGGGCTATTTCTGCTCTTTTGTTGTTGTTTTGTTCTACGTCACTCTCAAGTTATTTTATTTGAATTATTTTTCGATGTTGTAGCGGCTGCATCGTCATCAAGTGAAAACGAGGCTAAAGAAACAGCGAAACGCTACCCTTCATCCGCACAAAAGTTCCACGATTGGGATAAACTTGCAGCCCAGATTGCCAAGGAAGAGGAAAGTGAAAAGGACGAGGGGGACGCAGCCTTGAATAAACTTTTCCAGAAAATTTACTCCGATGGAAACGACGAAGTACGAAAGGCGATGAATAAAAGCTTTGTCGAATCAGGGGGTACTGTCCTCAGCACGAACTGGGGTGAAGTTAGGAAGGGGCATGTTGATTGTAAACCACCCGATGGAATGGAGTATAAGAAGTACGAGTTTTAGGTCACGTGTCTTAGTGGGTGGCAATCTTGGCGAGAAATAATTTTTTTCTCATTATTATTGTTGTAAAGCTGCGTCTCAATCTTTTAAGGACTTGAAATATATATAAACGTGCTACTCAATGGCTGGACAAAGTGTTGGACAATGATGCTTGTTGTGTGCTCTTCTGTTTTCGAAAGTAATCTTTGTAGATACTTTGCTTGGTCCATGTACTCAGTTACCTTACGTAAGATGACGTTCAAGAGAAAATTGCGGTTAGTTTGGCATGAATACATGCTTGTTATACCAAGATTTCCACTCAGCGCATGCAATCCTTAAAACTGCACAAAGCGCAAGAAGATGCAATTTCATAAAATGTATGATTATTACAATACAAGTTTAATTAGTAGTACTTAATACGTCATCTCAACAGTGGACAGAGTTCAGTCATCATAACCGTACGGGACCCTTTCAAGATAGCAGACACAAATTTTTCTGTCGGAATTTTATATGTGAAATACGAACTTAGAAGTTTGAAGCTAGATTTCTCTGAAAAGAACTGATTACCGTTATTTTGGACATCCGTTACCCATATTTTGCCCGAAAATGGACTATCTTGTAGGCAGGTTTCAACTTTCCACAACATTGTTCTTTATGCCTGTGCTTCCTAGTTGTAAAGCAAGACTCGAAACTGTTTTCTAATACGATCTCCGTTGAATGGAAGTTAATGTGCTAAATATTCTGAGCCTTGTCTACTCAGGTGTTGCCATTGATGGTAGATAGTTGTCACGTCTTGAGTCGTAGTCTTTTTGGAGCTATGTTTTGAAAGATAATTCTCCCATCTTCAGGCTGAAGTTTAAGTGTTGTAGAAAAGTGGTTCACAACGGGGGAGGGGGCATATGAATGCCTGAGGAGGAGCCAAGGGAGAAGTGAGATTGAAGGAAGAGTAATAATGGGATTTTGTACCAGAGAAAATTTCTATCTTTTCTAACTCTCATTTCGAATAGGACTTATCACCATTTTCGAAGACAGCCGAGTCAGTGGCTATGTATGTATCAGATGGTTATGCGCATGCCTAAAGCATTTAAAAGGCGATTTAAATTTTGTGGTTAGGCTTCAGTACAGGAGGAAAAGGACGAGGGCTGGGACGATTTGGAGTCCCGAAATAACCACGCTTAATCATAGAGTAGAGATAAGGCAGAAGGAGCACTGGACGCTTTTTCTAAACCATTTTTTACGCGTACGTCACATACATCTAAGAGATTAGCATATGCCAGAGGTTATGGGTTCGAATCCCACCTAGCCTGATATAAAGACCATCGGTTGGGAAGGGCAATGGGAGACTACCCCTTTAAATGTGCTCTCTCCCCAAACTTCAAAGACCGTCATGTCATTTGTCCCTATTCTCCCACTAATCAAACTCAAGAAATATGACTGCTGTGAACTGTAGTGAGCGATCTCTCGGCTACGCTATCATCGATGGGAAGATCAGGAGACCAGACCTCGGTATAGCTAAAACAAGTACAAAGCGGGCGGTTATAAATTCGTCTCCAGCCTAAAATGATAAAGAAAGTTATTGCAGTTCATTTGTTTAAAAGCTTTTCAACAAAACTTCAAAGACCGTCATGTTATTTGCCCCTATTGTCCCCAAATCCCTCTGATAAGAATATCTGAAATGATAATCAACAATATCTGTTTGAGAAGATGAGATTTGAAATAAGTTTGAGCAGGTACTAGAGAAGTAGAAAAGTATGTTACCAACAGGATTCAAACCCGTATATCTATTCAAAATTATCATTTCAAATCCACTCTTCTCAAAACTCTTTGCAACTTTCAATGTGCTGTGGATAGCATAATGGATGGCAATACAATCACAAAGAGAATGCTGTTTGCCAAAGTAACAAAGCCATACTGCCAATATCTGTGTGTCAAAATTACAAAGTTACTAGGAGTGGACATAAGTCAAGCAAAGCGTGCAACGTAATCAAAGAAGGAGTTTGCCGAGTTAGTGCGGAAACGCATTAGCAAGCCTCCGTGATGGCACAGAACATCGATGGAGGATCTCACAGGAGGGAAGGAAGTCCTGTCATGGTCAGGTTACATGGCGCAGGGAGGCTGCTCTCCAAGATAGCGTAAAGCTAGATGTCAATATCCTCCGGTGGAGTATTGGGAGCTAAAGTGGCGACAAGAGAAGCAGAATGCAATCATGTTATGAACGAGGGTCACCTTGCTCAGTTGTTAGAGCCAAAGGTTATTGAAGAGTTCATAATCTATGGTAGAGCGCACGCTGCGAGTGCATGGGTCATGCATCACGTCGGGGTCACCAGTATAAAGGAAGGTATAGTTAATGTCTCTACTTTAACAAATATATAACGTAGTCATAAAACGATCTCGCCGATCTGCTCCTGGTCAGGTAAACCATGAAAGACGACGCTAGAAATTCTCCTCCATAAAGATCTATCTTAGCTTTTCTTGAGTCACAACTAACTACTGTCTTCAATCAAAAGTTTGACAAGACACGCTGACTCTTTACAACGGGTCCAATATCACTGACGTCATACAATGGCTCGATAAGAATGCACTACAGGTTCGAATCCCGTTGATGACATACTTTTCTATTTCTCTAGTATGTATTCGAAAAAAGGGAGTGTGGATACGAAATTGTCACTACTGACTGGTAAACAATTTAAGACTATAAAGTACGCTTTTTTTTCAAACAGTATTGTCATGAGCATCTCTCTTAATTCTTGGCAGCTCTGTGGGAACTCGCTGGCAGCGCTTACAGATCGTCCACAATAATGACAATAAGGTTTACTGTTGCCACGATATATTTATCTGAGACCTATGACAGCGCTCGTAGATCTCAGGGCTCTGTCACACACACAACATAAATTACAATACACTGAACATTTATTCCGAACAACTACAGCCAATCAAATTGCAAATACGACAGGAAGTGGAGGGCGATTGGTTAGTAAAAGATCTGGGTGTTGTTAGTAGATTCGTAAGGAAAGGAAAGGAAAGTTTGCGAAAAGGTATTTATGCAGATGGATATGAATACGTGTAGGTTGTTTTAGATGATTACAATTACAACTTTTAATGGACACAATAATATTCTTATCTTTGTACTTTGCAGCTCCACCTCCCGCTTACGCTGTAATTTTTGGAAATCGTCAGTCTCAAGGCAGTAAATGTCCGTTCTCCTTCCAGGACTGTGGTCGTGCTAGTTTGATATCAGGTAAATTTTTATATTTTATTGCTTCGAGATTTAAATAATTACTTTTAGACGAAATTTGCAGTAACTTGAGGGAGTGATGGCTTAGTGCTTCCGTCTGCAGCTTTGACTACAGAAGGTTCTAGGTTCAAATCCCACTCAGGGCGATTTGAAAATTCGCCTGTTTCATCAATTTGTAAACTGAGCCATCAAGCTGGCCGCTAATCCAGCGGGGCATCCTTCTGGGGACGGCAAATGGGAACCAGTTCATACTGGGGCACAAATTGTGGAAACACAAGGAAGAGATGTGGCGCCCCTCCCTGACATCGGGCAGAAGCCATGCGAAAAGGGAGCCTTCGGGTCACCCTCGACTGCGATCGAACAATTTGACAATTTGAAATTATATCTACAATATATCCTATTTTGCTATATAGATACAAGTAAGACATCAGGAGCCGAATAGTGGCTTGTCCAGAAAATTGTGACAACATATTTTACAATCTCCCACACATATGGTTCCCAGCAATATCGATGAAAACACAACAGGCACAAAATAAGCATGGCACTAACTCTGCAATAGGTTCGATCCCAACTAGGAGGTCCGAAATCTTACAACATAAATTCAGCGAAAAGTTCCAGAGTTCATTGACCTGAAGATGGGAGGAGTATCTCGCGAAACGTAGCTCAGTAAAAGACCACCACTCACGACCTAATAGCATCTACCATCTATGGCATCAACTGAGTCGAAAAGTGTTAGCATATTTAAAACTAAAGAGGAAGAATTTGCAGTTTCTTGCATACTTTACAATTTGAGTAGCATGCGCATGATAGGCACAGCAGCAGCCGTTAACTTTCACAGCCTCAGCGGTGTTTATACGCTAGGTCGAAGATCGATACTGCGCCACGTGGTTTGCTGGTTTTGAATATATTAAAGAATGTAACTCAGAAGATTAAAATATTTACAATCATGATACTAATATATAACAATCGACGTCAGTCCATAGCCATAACCCACTCTCTTTCGTTATCTTTTTGACAGAAAATGACATCTTTTTGAAGACTGGGCACAAAGCTAATTAACATATCATACGTAATAGGAAACCAATATTCTTTATAATACCCAGACTTCTTTTGGTTAAAGTCGTTTATGCACACAAGTCTTTACTTTGGATTCTCCTTTCGGAACCCTTTTCATGCAATAAGCGTGTTTAGTGACAGCCAGCAACGCGTTTCGAAGTACAGTCGACAAAAAAATGCTCTCAAACTTTTGTAGGGGCTCTTTTGATGTACCACGTTGATAAAATGGGAGGGTGCAAGAGCATCATGTATCCAAGACCCTATTTATACGGGAGTGGATCTAAAAGTGTACGGCTCCAAATCACTTATCTCTAAAAAAAGACTGGATCGAGCTTGCCATTGTCTCCAACAGCGAAAAAGTGCAGTCACGAGTACTATCCTCCATTGGTAAAATGGCGCGGGAAGGTCAGCCATGTTACTTAACAGCTTTGTTTGATGGGGACTGAAGTGGCGTCCAGCGACTGACCTTGCTTTGAGATGGAAGATGCTTCATCCAGTTTTTTTTAGAGATCAGTGGTACAGATGGATTAGATATCCTTTTTACGGTTTTTATATAAAATCAGATACATGTAGTAACTATTTCCAGCTGCGCTGAAATACGTTGAAATGTAAACAATAGTTGTGAATGACTGGATAGGTGTGAGATCATACCAATTTTACCTCGTTGTGGTAGTATTCATCGCCTCATTTTCGATCCAGTCCAATAACGGTACGAATCCAAGTGGTTACATGAGATCAGTCCAAACTGGATGGAATTTGGGTCCAAAACGTGATGTGCGGTAAAAGAGAGTCGAATTTAATATTTTAAAATGACAGAAGTAAGAATGTAAAGTGTAACTTGTCTTTGAGCATCTTTAAAATGTGTAAGCCATTTTTGCGGATGTAGCCGTACTTTGTATCAATGTTTTTCCAATTGGTGTCGCAGATTGTTTCTATTGTCACAATTATAAAGCTAACCGTGCTTTTCGACAGCATCCCTGTACCCACTTGTTCAGAAAACTTCAGTAGTTTTTTTAACTTTACGACAAAATTTCATAGTAAAGGGAAGGGTCTACGTTTCTTTATTTTACTAGTGGGCATTTCACAACATTTCTCATTTCCTCTCATTTTCTCTTTCAGTTGGCTGCGTCATCTGCCTAATTATGGGATTGGCAGTACCTATTTCCTCCCTTTTCATTGGTGAGTTTATCGACGTTTTGTAATTTGCTTAGTAAAAGGATACTTTTTGCTAATCGGTAATTCAACAGTTACATAACTTGAGGTTAGCTTGGACGCTATACAACTTTTATGTTTAACTCAATCCATACTTGGAGGTGGGGAGGGTCTGTTAAGTCCAATTTTCACAGTGCAACATGTTGTATCAGCATGTTGAGCACAACTCGTTCTGAAGATCCTGTTTTGTGGTACAACTGGGTTTCACAACTGCGTTTTCATTTGGAACAACAACAAAAAACTGTATATATGCTAGAGGGAAGTGGGACAACTGAAAGTAAAGTAATTCGCTCATTCCGTCTTAAAACGTCTATGAAATGTTGTGAATTCCTTCTTAGCTTTCATTCCTCTCTCTCGTATGACCCTCGTAAATGCATCGTCCCTTGGCAGATCTGCCACAACATGTTGTGAGAAAAAGAACCTATTCTTTTATAAAGTCAGTTGTATCAACATCTTGCGTGCAAGAAAAGTTGCACAACTTGCTTCGTTTGCACGATGCAACATGCTGGGCGCAACATGTTTCACAGTGTACACGAGGCTTTAGCCCCACGACTCTTTACCTTTCCTGGTATCTCATGAATGACTTGCCAAATCATTTTGTAACCTCTTGACTCCTCCTCAAATTTGGGAAAAAAGCGTCTTCAAATTTGTTGATGGTGACGTCATAAATAACCCCTGCGTAGAATCATTCACAAACAATACAAAACTTTAAAAAGCAGCTAAAACAAGAAAAGAAAAGATTAAAAAAAGTAAGAAAAATTTTTAAAAATAAATTAAAAAAATAGAAAAAAAATTAAAAAGATGATATTAAAATTGAGAAGAAATCAATGAAACTTGTCCATTTTAAAAATCTAATCTGTGTGTTTGTTGGAATATGGGAGAAGCTTGAAAGATGTATAAATAAAAATTGCATAACATTGCAAGAAAATACAACATCTTGCCAACAGAAATTGCTAAAAGAACTGTAAGACAATTTTTCTCCAAAATTATTAGCGGAGGTGACGTCGATTAGGTATCGAGAATGTAATATCCTTGGCACTGTTGACTCTTGATCCTTAGGCTTACTGTTATTTACTTACGTCAAAGCAATTGTCACAAACCGTTACCCTTGATCAATCCATTCGCGCATGTGGACATGGTGACCGTTTTCGTACACTTGCGTCACGTAACCGAAACTGTCAATGTAAGTTTCGGAGCCGTGGTAACGATATACTTGCTGTCCGAAATAAAAAACATTACAAGAAAATTAAACACTTAAATAAATGAAGTGTAAGATGGGAATTTTTCCCCAATGAGGAGGGAAAGTGATGACGTCACAAATCAGAAATTTGACAAATAGTATGATTTGACTCCAGATATCAAAAGGAAAGCTTGGAATAGGCTGTTTCCCAAAATAGCAGACATGTAGTGTATATAATGTTTAAATTAGAGGCGTTTGAGTCTCCAAAATCTCTGGTCAAAACTCTGTTGATGTTCCTTGGTTCCTTAAGTTAGGAACCAGCATCAATTGATAGGGTTTTGTTAGAGAGATTCAAAACTTTGAAGCCTAACATCTCCGTGGTTGGAAAGGCCATCACTTTTAATATTGGCCATTGACGTTCTAAACAATAGGGTAACATGAAAATTGAGTTTTTTCCCAGTTATTCAAAAATGTTCAAAATCGTGACGTCACACTTTCCCACCGCATAGCATTAGCGGAGTTGACGTCAATAAGGCACCGAGATTATGGATCTCTTCACTCGTGATCTCTTTAGTCTTACTGTTACTTTTCTATGTCAAAGCAAATGTCACAAATCTCTACCTTCATTTCTAACTCTAGGCGTAAAGTACAGAGATGACTGTCCCGTTGAATCCAAGATTCCTCTGTACCTCATCGTCTTTGGAGCTTTCTGGATTGTCATTACATTGATCACCCTTTGCTTCATAGCTACGCAAGTCATAGGTAGCGAAGATGATGCAGCATGTCCAGCAATATTTGGCATCTTTTACTGCTTGATGTTTACTGCCCTTTTTGGTTGGATTATCAGTGGCAACCTTTGGGTATATTCCAAATATATGCCAGACTTCGACGATCCTTCATCTTCCGAGTATTGTCATGAGGTTGTTTACAAGTTTGCCTTTTGGCTCATAACCTCAGGTTATATTTCGATAGGCGCTACTTGCGTTTGTGGCGTGATATCCTCCATTTGCAGTTGCATCATAGCTGCCGTGAGGTAATGTAGGGGCAACACAGTTCTTTCACGTTAGAATACTCCTCGTGTTAATTTCGTTTGAGAGAGAGGCTACATACGAAAGGTAGAATTAATTTCTTCACAGTCAGTTCCTATGGTTCATTAGAGAAAGTCAGTGAGTCTTATGCTGATTCACATAACTGTATGAGTTCTAACTTCGGATATCCTGAGTACAACTCCACGTTTTTTCAAAAAGTTACCACGTTCGTTAACAGTGAATGAGGAGAAGTCGACTGTATCAGCCATGGTCGATGTTTATCTAAACTTTTAGCCCTACCATTGAAACTTCAGATAACGGATTTCTGCGAGGCTGAGGCCAGATCGAGGCTAAAATCGCTAACCTGAAAGAACCGCATTAGAAAAAGAAACCTGTGGCATCTACAAGAACAGAGAGTTTATGATTTCACAACGCAGGGCAGAGTTGAGTTCAGTTAAATGTACGTATGCAGGTTGTGGGAACCAAATCGGCAGTAGAAATCTACTAAGATGCACATCAAAGCTTATGTCCGTTGTAGTGTTTTACGCAGACCTTACAAGTAAAAACTATGCATTAAAACAGAAATGTGACAATTTACTTGTTACAATGAGCCACAATAAGAGCCTGAGGGCGATATTTGAAAATCCAAAGGATAGCAAAATTACATATATTTTGGGATATTTGTATTTCAACCTAACAAATAACTCGCTGCGGTACTTTAGTAGAGGAATACTTAAGTTGAATTCAGCCCTAGAAAACAACACAAAGAAATAACTATAGCAAAACAATGGACTCTATTGAGGCTTGTTTTGATTTTCGAAATTTCGAATTTTTATGCGCTTTTGCATTGAGCATATTGCTCATAGTTTAACATCATCGTCGTTGTCAATTTTTATCTCAATTTTTGGAGTACGAGCTACGGAAGTCTGACAACAGGGCGGTACCACCGTCGTCTTCCGTGCGTTGTGAAATCGTCAACTCTCCAATATTGCCGTCACATCCTGACATGATAAACGTTTTCGACAAGGGCTTCTTCTGTACGTTTTGTAGTCCCTTATGTTCATGTATTGTGATGCCCGAAATGGCAACGTTAGCAAAACCCTGAAGAAATACACTTGCAACTATAGAAAATTATGTATTATTATCATGTCAGTGATTCAGTGCTATAGGGGTTATAGAGCTGATTTGTTTTTTGTTTGGTTTTTTTGGGGGGGAGGGGGTATCTTAAGTTAGAAACATAAAGATCTGCGACGTTAACTCATCGATTTATTCAACATCTACAAATAAATTCTCCGTGTCGCTGCCCAAAGTCGATCCCAAATTCTCACCACCAACAACAGTCTTATTTTTTGTTTCGCTGTTAGCTTCATCGGTGCCATTTAATTGATATATAAGTACTCAGGCAGACACCACCCCCTCCCCCTCCCCCTCAAGGAATTATCAAAAACGAGATTGCCTAATTTTGTATTACTTCAGTATATCAGGGTTAGATCATTCTAAGAAAGCAACCTTCTCAAGATGGTGCCTTTCAGCCGCCTTAAATTAACGGTCCCCCGAATTGGTAGGAGTGCTTTACGTAAACCAGACGTCACCCTGACAGCGATCACACACAGGCCTTGGTACTTTTCTCTTTATTTATCTCTGATCTTCACTAAGTCCTTCTACTTTGTTTCTCTTATCTCGACTGTTTCGGCGTTCATATATATATATATGTGCTCAGGCAGACACACAAGCAGTCATGAACTACATAGTACAGAACTCATTAAACATGAAGTGCTTGAGGCTCTGGCCCGATTCGAACCCAGGATCTCCAACACCGAAAACGAAGACTTTACCATTGCACTAAATAGTGCAATAGTAAAGTCAACAATCCGTCTAGTCGATCCCGAATTCTCACCACCACCAGCACCCTTATTTTTGTTTCGCTGTTAGCTTCATCAGTGCCATTTCATTTATATAGGTACCCAGGCAGACACACAAGCAGTCATAAACTACATAGTATAGAATCAGACTACACTATCACTAAATACATTACGTCATTGATCACATGACAGCTCTTGCGCATTTAGTTGCATATGGCCCATAAAAGGTTGCGGTCGTCCTTAAAATCACAGTAACACTACTGTTAAAACAATACCTCCTCTATTTATCACGTTTGTGTTCCTTGCAGCAGTTTTGGATCGTCGTTAGGTAGCGTCAGTACCCTCAAAAAGGAGATAGAAGGGATGACTACCCTTGGGCACACCTTTGAAAGGGTTTCGAAAAGTTGTTTGGTGTTTGATTGTCGTGAATGATTTAGTCAAGTTTCTACGAATCCTATAATTATTTATACCCGCGGCCCTCACTAGCTCTCGACGGAAGTGAACATTTCTAGGCTGTTTAACATAATATCATCAACTAAACATAAGAAATATGCATTGAAAGCCCATATAAGGAACTCTACTATGTTTAAACCTTTTCTGCAATTATTATAAAGAACAGACGTTTCTGTTACGCAATATATGTTAATTAGTTTTGTACCCAGTCCTGTATGTATAAAAGCGTAGACAGAGTAAGTTTGACTGTGGATGGAAGTAGATCGCTATGTGTTAGTTTCATACTTGTAAATATTCTTCTCTTATAAGTCACCTCAATATATTGATAAGAAGCTAACCTCATGGTGTAGTGCCTGCCTTCGACCTCACGTATACATGACATCTGGTGCTCAACCTGAGGCAGTGTACGAAATGACAACGGATTCAAATGCAACAAAAGGCCCTTAGGGGCCGGAGTAGAGGAGCAGTAACGAAGATAGAGCAAGAATTAAGCGGATTGTTAAATATATCAGAAATACAGAGGGAAAACGAAGCGAGGATAACGGCGATCAGAGACACTCTCAAGGATAAACGGCAACTTTTAAACGAATACAATAACAGCATTTTGGAATTAACAGACGTTAACGAATTGGAGAAAGAAGTATACGAGAAATTGATTTAAAAATTAGCGAAAATCTTTCAAAGATTTATATTTATCTTAGGGACAATGGACAATCAAATTTAGCACCAGCATCGCCGGCAAGGAATAGTTCTTTCCTATCAGATTCAGCCAATGTAAGCGTAAAAGCTGGGCTACCGAATTTAAATCAGCCAAGATTCAGTGGAGACATAACAAATTTAATTTATTTGGGCAGAGTTTTGAAAGCGCCGTGCACTCAAATAGCTCACTCAGTACGGTGGATGAGTTTAACTATTTAACTAGTCTGCTGGAAGAAAAGGCCTATCGATCGATACAAGGGCTGTTGTTAACGGACGACAACTATAACGCAGCCATCGACATTCTTAAAAGTCAATACGGTAAAAAGCAGCAGATACCGTAATTAGTACTCACGTGGAAGCTCTTCTTAATGTACCCAACTGCACGAATGGAAACATAGGGGAACTCAGGAATGCGTACGATTTAATAAACGTTCACGTCAGAGGACTCGAATCGTTAGGAGTTACAGCAGACAAATACGGAAGTTTACTTACACCTTTGATAGTATTACGAGTACCAAAGGAAATCGCTACACACATCGCTAGGGACACGACGGACGATATATGGTCAATAAAGAAAATCTTGGACATTGTGCGAAGATAAATAGAGGCTCAGGAAGCAACTCAACAATTAAGTAAAGGCATCCGGAAATTGAATTTAACAGAGCAAGGACCAAAACGTGTCACCGGAACAACTCACGCATTTACATCAAATTCCAAGGAAAATGCAATCAGATGCCATTACTGCCAACAAAACCACTATTCAAGTGATTGCAGGAATCTGGTTGACCCATCTGCCAGAAAAGAAATTCCTGTTAAGGAGCGACGCTGCTTCGTTTGTCTTAAGGTTGCTCATCCAGAGAAGTTTTGTAGATCAACGAGAAACTGTTGGCATTGTGCTGGTCGTCATCATCAATCCATTTGTACGAAAAGCAGAGTAAAGAACGTGTTCGAAACGACCACGAAAGGAACAGTTGAAGAAAAAACGAACGATGGAACGGTCGAAAAGGAAGCAGTCGTTACCAACACTAGTAACGAATCGAAATTAGGCCTCTAGTCCTGCTGCAAACGGCAAGGACAATTGATTGTAATGAAAATGGCGACTGTAATTCAAATATTCGAATTTTATTTGACAGTGGTAGTCAACGATCCTATATCTCAAACGGTGTTAGAAATAGGCTTCGATTAGATAAGATAAGATCTGACAAAATTGCTTTAAATACTTTTGGTAATGATAAGTTTTGCAAACGTAAGGGTGATATTGTTAAGGCTTTATTACAGACTAAGGATGTTAATATTATTTCGGTATTAGCAATGACAACGCCTACTATATGCTCTCCTTTAGCAAGTAAGTTTAGTTTAGAGCAGTTCAGTCATTTAGAAGGTTTACAACTGGCAGCCTTCGTAAACGACGGCACATATGCTGTTGATATTTTAATAGGTGCCGATCATTATTTCTATTTTATTTCTGGGGATGTTATTGAGGGAGACTCTGGCACTACTGCCATCAATAGTTTGTTGGGATGGATTGTTTGTGGACCAGTTGGTCATAGTAAGTCTAATAATGAAATGTCATTCACTTATCTTGCAAGTGAAAGAGGTTTCTTCACGTGCACGAACAGTTTGCAAGAGTTTGATGTCATGGACACCATGAGAGAATTTTGGCAAGCGGAAAACGCAGGATTGGAAGACGCCCAAAAAGTGAAAGGCCGATCCCTGAAGGAAAAACGTGATGAGGAATTTGACATTCAACACAATGGAGAGATATATGACGTGAGACTTCCTTTAGCTTATGATTCATCCTGTTTAGCAGATAATTTTGAGTTAGCTAAGAGTCGCCTTGAATCTTTACGTCGCCGTCTTCAAAGGGAACCCGACCTTGGGAATAAATATGACTCTGTTATTAAGAAACAACTTGCGGAAGGCATTATTGAAAAGGTAGACCCTCCTGGTACATCAATTGATGCAAAGGTTTATTATCTTCCGCATCATTGTATTATAAATAGAGAGCGGCAAATGAGCCAAGTCCGTGTGGTATTTGACGGGAGTGCAAAATGTAACCTCAAGGGATAATCTTTATATGACTGTTTGATAACTGGAACAAACCATATGCCTCTGTTGTTTAACACATTGTTTTCATTTAGAAGTCATCCTATTGCATTCTGTGTTGATGTCCAGGCAGCATATTACCAGATTTCCATACGTAAAAGGGAACGTGATTTAACCCGTTTTTTATGGTATAACAATTTTCATGACGCTAATTCTGAACTCATAGAACTTTGATGGACACGCCTTATTTTTGGACTCCGTTCTAGCTCGGCAATTCTCGGTGCTACTATTCGTAAACATCTTCAGTCATATCCGGATGAAAGTCCTACAGTTTTGAAGGCACTTAATAATTTGTATGCTGATGATTTGTCTTGTAGTGTAGACACAAAGGAGGAGGCAATTCAACTGTATTCAAAATCAAAGGCTATTATGCTAGACCCAAAATTTAACTTAAGGAAATGGGTATCGAATAATAAGGATGTTTTATCTGTAATTAACCATTCTGAAGCACAGACTGACGATAAATGACCTAGCAACGCTAATGTCAATGATTTGCCAGAAGGTACTCAGATACATGAAGATACATTGAATGCTCAGCCTTCTAAGGGAAAGGTTCTTGGTGTGAACTGGGACATTGATCACGATCTATTGTACTTTGACTCAGAAAAAATATTGCAGTATGCACAGTGTCTACCTGTCACGAAGTGTTCACTCTTAAAGCTCTCAGCCAAAATATTTGATACTTTGGGATGTTTGTCTTTGTTTGTGGTCAACTTAAAGATTCTTTTCCAAGAATTATGTCTTTAAAAGTTGCCGTGGGATAAACACTTAATTGGTGAAGACAAACATTGATATGAAAAACTTATGGCCGATCTGCATCAGTTACATAACGTTAAAGTAAAACAGTGCTACTTGCGTGACTCAAGTAACCTAGTATCAAGCATACAATTACACGGGTTTTTAGATGCTAGTGACAAGGCTATCGGTCATGTTCTTTGTTTAAAAGTTTCTTATCAATCAGGTGATGTTGATGTTCTCTTTGTTGCCTCTAAGGCTAAGGTTTGCCCTGTAAAACGGCACTCTATTCCTCGGCTGGAATTACTAGGCGCTCACTTGTTGTTGATATTAACTGAAGCCGTCCGTAAGAATTTATGTGAGCAATATCCTTCACACAAAGTCGTAACATTTTTATGGACTGATTCCATGGTTATACTATGTTGGATGCGAAATTCTAAGCCCACTATTTGTTTCGGAGTACTGGGAAATTTTATGAATGCGAAAGGAAACAAACGAACGGGACTCAAATTTTACGTTGCTCTTTTCAGTTTCAGTATCTTTCTAGTTTATTTGAGGTAAGTAATAGCCAGAGATTTCGCGATCAACCTCAAGTTGCAGTAGATGATGTTGTCTTGATTAAAAACGAATCTTGTAAACGTGTGCTGTGGAAACTAGCTAAAATTGTTTCTTTGATTCCAGGTAGAGACAACGTTGTACGCGCTGCCAAGGTTAAGGTAAGTACAACACAG
>JAAAKL020007543.1:0-16786 GCA_010016065.2 Carybdea cf. marsupialis auct. non (Linnaeus, 1758) | reverse complement strand
ATCACGATGCAACAATTGTTGGTATAATGCGAATAGGGTATTAGTATTTTAGAGCAGCATTTGTGTAACTGCATACGTGAAGCAATACCAGAAGGTATGAACTCAGTGGTCTGCGAAGGAAAATACTGATCTATCACTCGTGGACACTAATGACACTTTGCTCTGTCTACTACTTTGGAAATGCGAAGTAATGAGAAGATTACGTTTCAATAGATATGGAAATGATTCTTATGTCTATTCGAATAACCGAATGTCTTGCAAACTTCGCATGAAGCGCCTCTACTAAAATATAATAGCAGTAAATCATAATAAAACAAGACGTAAAATGGTTCAGTCTTATCTACTTCATTATATACAGATACTAGTAGCCAAGTACCTGAGGGCTTCTTCTCTTCACTTTCCTTTGTTTCCGTAGGGTCGCCAATTACAGCACTGCCCATTACTGCGGAGTCTTCTGACTCAACAACAGGCATTTCTTTCGAAACGTTAGTAACAGTCGAGGCATTCTCTTTGGAAGAATCATCCTTTGTCACAGTACTTTCTTCACTGTTCGGTAAAGTAGCAACTGGGGTACTGTCCACTGGTGAGGAACTTCCTCCTTTGGGTTCATCATTATGGCCTTCTGTAAGTGTTTCAGCTTCCGTTATCGCTTCATGACTTAACTCAACCGTCTCAACTTCTGCTACCAGCTCATCTCTTCTTTCAATAGAGTTAGATGTTTGCTCATGACCTGTTTCCTTTATATCATGATCCTCGGTATCAGATTTAGACACCTGGTCTCTTAAACTATCCACATCTGCACTATGATTACTGGAAGTCGAATGTCTTTTCCTATCTTCATGAATGCTATTGTTAGTGACTTCTCCACGATCAGGATATTCCTCTTTGAAAGAGATAACAGAGAATCAACGAATGCTGTTAACTAAAGCAATCGAGGAAAGTTCTAAGGGTATATCTACGGCTGTTAGCCTCTTATGACACTGTAGTAACACTTAACAATTAAATACATCAGAGGCTTAGATAAAATTGCTTCGGGGAAAAGGTAGACAGAGATTAAAGGTGGTAACTAATACATGGACGTTAACAACAGGGAGCTCATCTCCCTATACGTTGATATTCAGCAGCACCTAATCATCACCTCCCCCTTATTATAAATTTTTAAATTTCGAGGAAACTTTTACCTTAGGTATATTGTCTTTTCTGCGTCGTGAGACTAAATACCGTTCATTTCAAGTCCATTTTTCTCCTTCGAAGCACTTCTATCTACGTTTCTGGATTTAAACTAAATAAATTTTTATATATGTCGTAACTTCTTTAGTAATCAATTCCTTAAATGGCGGCTTTCATGTGCGTTTCCTTTGATAAGTAAAGAGAACAAATGCCGTGTTGTCTGTCTTCTTTAATCCTACCATGGTGAAGAGACGAACTGGGGTGGTCGGCTTTTGGACAAGATTCAGTAAGAGTTTGCGCACAAAGAGATACCATGGTTGACATTGGCATACCCCTGGCACGTCGCTGACAAGAATAAAGCCCTGTATAGAGCCATACCTAATCCTGAGATAAAACATACCATCTTCGTCACCCCAACTGTATGATTCTTCCGTGTGATGATCCGCTGATGCTCTTGCTACTAATGCCGCTCTTCGGGATTCCTCCTATACAGGGAGAGAAAGAACAGGATATAGTAAACACGTAGTTGCAACATTAAGCTCTGTTGTTTGAGGGGATTGGTGTAGGCGACGGAAGTTTGTCGACCTTAAAAGTTAAAAGATTCAATTATTTCCGAGTAACAACCATAATCTAAATTGACGAAACGGGTACGTTTGGCAAATCATGTCCCATTTCCCAAGGAAACAGCACCTTCTTCCACTGTTAAATAAAGTGAAACGCTAAACCTGGGTTTTTTCTTCATTGCTTGTCGGCATTGGTGCCACCAATGATATAAAATTCGTGAGAACCATGGAGCTTGGCAGCGAGACAATGATCTGGTATTTCTGGCCGCCCTTAGAGGACTAGAGAGTTCCTCCTTGAATTTATGTAGCAATAACGATAGAAAAATCTGATCACGACGAATACTATAGCATCAAATAGAGTTTAAACATGTCTTATTTCTCGGTTCTCAATTTAAAACTCATTACCAAACATCTACTTTTTCCCGTATGTGACCTACATAACATGTGACAGTTAATGTCCAGCTCTTTCTCTGGTGTCTTCTACTCAATAAGTTCCCGCAATCATACATGTCGCTTGCCGTTCTTACCGCTTCATTTCAATATTACAATAGCGTAATGTGATGGAGCGACGCCATACATATGTAGAACTTTGTACACAAATACTATAATTACAAAGTAGCAACTAAAAGAAATATCGCATAACTTCCAACAAGCGCCACCTTCTGTTTAGCACCGCTACGTCTACACAGTATATTGACGAACACAGCACTCTAATTAGCAACACACCATCTATTTCCTCCCACTACGCCGCTTCTTGTAGAGCGGCTATTACTTTACGATCTCATATTTGGTAGTACATTTTCGCAAAAACGATGTAATAAAAATATTTATTATCAATTATTAAACCATGTTTTAGGTTTTGCATTGACGATAACACGATAGTGACAGATATAGATTCGTATCCAAGATAGCAGCGGCACCAAAAGAGTTGTTGGTTATCATCATCCTCCTCCATTTTACGGCTTCTTTATCCATTTACATGAAGATGGGCCGTACTATAGAGTTATCCTCGTGCAGTCTTACCTTCCTCATGCCGTGCTGCACCGCAGCCAATCTTGTCTTACTTAGTCGTCCCTGTGGTCGTCCTCCAGCAACCTCCATTGCACGTTCTTCATCCCTCAGGCGATCTCTCCATGTCATTCCGGCAATATAAAGGAATATTCTTCTACCGCAGCTTACTAACCCCTTGCTCCATCCTCTGCGTCATTCCCCGAGTTTCCGCACCATAAATCAACACTAGACGAATGCAAGCACTGTATACCTGGCCTCTGTGCCTCAAAGAGATGTCTCTGCTGGTCAACAGACTGGCCACGTCTCTTCACCTTACCCATGCGGCTGTACTCCTGGCTTTAGTGGCAAGCAGAGCTCCTTCGTCATTCTACAGAAACTCTCCCGGGTAGCAGAAATTACTCACTTCTTCGATTGTACTTTGATGCTGTCATGAGATCCTCCATTTCATCTCCAGTACGCCGTCCACATAGAAAGTTCTGTGGTTGGTTACCATGATGACATTCAAAAGAAGTGGTCAACAAAGAACAAACTGTAAGCACTAACCAGGTATTCTCCTCTTGCAAATAACGTACATTAATCGATCTAAAAATTGCTATTCTTGTCCTAATTATCACATAGACAAATAGTGGCTACGGAAATAGACTATACTTTTGTAGATGATATTGTGCGCCATATGTACGTATTCAAATGCAACATACGGTACGCAATAATCATTGTTTCTGATCAAACGAGAACCTTGAACCAGAAAAGCCACTTAAGTATCCGTTCTGGATGGTTCTAAAAATCGGTGGTATGCAAAATCTGTCAATTAAGCTTGCCCAAAATTGCAGTCGCTGGACTTCCTTTCAGGAAGTATGTCAGTGCAGAGACCGGTTCTTAAGGAATCACACGCTTTACAGAATCAAGAGGCCAACTAGCATCGTGTCATTAGGTCATTTGCAAAGTGAAAAGAGCAAGGTATTTATCGCCGTGATTATCATGATTGACCTTTGACATGTAGTGAAACGATACATTAAAACACCTATCACAACAAAGATCAAAGAAGATAAAGAAAAGGAAGAACTACCGAAATTTCAAAGTAGCTTTACTCTATAAAAGAAATTAAACCAACTTTCCTACTGTTATCATACCTGTTCTAACTGGAAAATTTTGTAATAATATCTTTGCCAGAATGTTAGATGGGGTACAGTGACGGGAACCTTGGGGTGAGAAACGAGGAAATAACATTAGAAAGTCAAAATGGGTAAAGCACAATCAGATAACTTTGTGTCACCTCTACCACTTCTTCTACAGTTCAAGTTAAAAAAACTAGTACATGAAGTAGTTAGTATTATCAAGAACATTAGAGAGTAAATACCTGAAAATGTAAGGACACGAAGAAAGACACAAAAGTATGAATTACAATAACTGTCTCTCTGGCCGTTAGTATGAACACACATTCACATTCATGTAAAGCTTTACGCACCACTCATAGATGCGACAGAGGAGCCCTCTTACGCTGTTACGACACAAGGCCAGACGGTAACATGCCGCGCGCTTACCAAGAAGCCACGTGGAATATACTGAACAACAAAATATCGCCTTTCTTTGAGTCAGCACAATTAGATAAACGCTTGAGCCAAACTGAAACATCGACAAAACCATCGAATGGCACAGGCTTATGTCCGAACGAATGAAGAGGATCCAGAAGTCGCCATTCTCACCGCCAATATGTAGCGTAGCGCTTTGTAATGCAGGAATATAAGAACGTATTGTTCCTAATCTTTTAGTCAATCATGGAAACCTAACGACATAGTAATTCTGATTAAAGACAACAAGTACAGAGATTTATATACAAGCGGAAGCTACACTATGAATAATGACTAGTTACCAGTCTACATCCTTGCCACAGAAGCCTGATTTGAAGATCTAATAAAACGGGATTCCACTACACTGTAGCTTGCAATAAACCGATAAAAATGAAGCACTGTAATAGTAATTATGCTATGAAAATCATAGCAGTTTGATGATCAAATGCTATATCTAGAAGCTGCTTGTATTGTTCAAAAACGGCGAGTTTCCAACCTTTATCAGTCGTAGAGCGACAGACAGGCAAAAATTTTGACGCAAGAAGCAGATTTAGCTTGGTAACGTATAGCCCCTTGAGCCATGAACTTTAATTTGACGTTATTTTTAATACGAGATAAAAAGACTAAAAAAATTACATCAATTATCGATTAGTTTCGGGAATACCGCCGAGACACAGCAAAAGGCACGCGTGGTTGAATAAAGCAGACAATGATAACAGTAGCAATAATAATAATAACAGCAACGTTGGTTCGGATAGAGAAGTACAACAACGCGCAGAAAAAAAATCTGTATTTTTGGCGAGTCCTAACATACTGTTCTTCTACGATATATATAGCTAACCGAAAAGCCTAGCGCAATAATGTGTGCAAGATCTTGAGTAGTTATAGATGGCAAACGTATTATCACACCAGAAAGCGATGTTAAAACTTTCACAAGCTCGAAATGAAATCATGAGCTAGGCAATCGCCCGTTAAAATACGCTAAATCAGGCATGCACCTGTACTCCACTCCCTATATATCACTCCCATCCACGCGCCCTATAAAAAACTAAATAAAACAGGCATTACAGTAATCTTTGAACACGGAAAATAAGGGTTCTCTCACATAAGGTTATGGCGACCCTTAAAGGCTCATGACAGGTGACCTCATCAGAATAATGATGGAAAAAAAACTTTGAACCACAACACAAGGCTAACTACTTAAAATAATCTTACCAGCTCAATATAGATGGCTCTTATGTCAGTATTTTGAACAAGCAAATCGGAAATTTCTCCTCGGTAATTTTCACTATCGAATGTTTCCAGCCAGGCTTCGAAAGCTTCAGGAGGTCCTGAAAAAATGAATTAACAGATTATTACTAGTGAACCCCTGTTCTGCGTACTCTGATCCATTATTTAAGTTGATGTAAATATTGGCATAGTGTTACAATCAACGATTCCATAAAGCTTTCCAAGTAGAAAAGCAGGGTAGTATAGATGTAGCTTTCTGTAGGTCTACGGCATGTTTCTAAAATTCCAAACTGGCTATGCCCCTGAAAATATATTTCCGGCACAACAAGGTGTTCGAGTTTATGCATTAATGGGAGGAGGGGAAATAAATTAGAGCTTTAATAAAACTGATATCTTAAAAGCAGGTTTAATTCACTGTGATTAAGGAGTAGAATTGAACACGGGGATGTCTTTGCGAGGTGCCCTGGACTGGCCCTTATGTAACCGGTCCTTTGAGCGTAGAAGCCCTTTAGAAAAATGAAGTCCTAACACCGAAAGGCCTACAGAAGCTGTGTTGTTTAAGACAAAGCAACTCTTTTGTACAAGTTGAGAGATAACAGACATTCTTCCACCTAAATTAACGCCAAGCTTACGATCTCACTTTTATTACATCGACTCCTAGAATGTTCCAAAACCAAAATTTCAGATTTAAAATTTTCGGACTAATCATGGCCCTTCCGTTCCACAAAATAGAAATGGGGATTAAATCTACTTATATGTCTTCTTTGTGGAACACATTTCTAGATACGTGAAAGACTGGACTTCACATTATTGACAAAAAAGATTGTAAAGCCACTGACAAAGAGTGAAAGCATCCTAATTTCTTCCTACTTACAGCAAGCTCTGCAGCTCTGTAGGTAATGCAGGTAAATTAGTAATAAATACTCAGTGATAGCAAAGATACAACAGGAATATCATGATAGGGTATTACACTATACGTCATCATTTTATATGTATGATTTACTATTCCTGGGATCACTAACCTTTGTCCTAAAACTAACTATCAATCAGATACTAAAACACGATTCTAAACCACTCCCTGATTATTCTTAGCCTATCAAAATCCATTTATTAAAATTAAGCGTTCTGTGATTGGTCTCTCGTTTGCACAAATTAGAAATAATGCAAAGTGAGAAAGGGTTACTGAGGGACTGTGTGACCAATTGCAGTTCCTCCAATAGATAAAAAAGAGAGAGCCGCCGTGGTCTAGTGTGTAAGTCCCTTGCCTTCAGTTCAAGCGGGTCTGGGTTCAAATCCCGGAAGGGCCATTGGTGACGTCAGGAAGGGCATCCGGTCTTAATACACTCTATGTTCTAATCAAGTGCCATGTCTTAGCCAATGCAAAGGAGAGTGCACGGCGTTAAAACTGCATCATCAATAGAAGGAAGAGAGGGATATACATGTGTGCTGATATGGAGTAACTTTATATACGCTCGCAAGATGACCCAGCCTGTTTTACCCATAGATTTATGAAAACCATATATCTCATAGATCTATGGCTTGACCGAGGCCTCCATGAAAAAGACCGCTGGTCCGGCGTACACTCTCTCGGGGGCCTAGCCATTCTCCACTCAGCCTGAAACTATCTACTTGCAATGTAAGTACGCTCTAGAAATTGTAAATTTATGCAACTGATGTAAATAAATACTTCAATTGTAATTCGGGAAATGGTTAAAAAAAATGAAATTGAGTTGCTATAGCCTGCGCTGGTTGCGACAGCTACATTACAGTACATGTATGTACGCCCTTGACCAACGAGAATGAATAGCAGTGCAGCATATTTCATGCAGTTTTGTACAAGTCATTCGCAACGTACCATTACTGTCGTTTATTGTTTACTAACACGGTAGCATGGTCCGAGTTTCGTATTGGTCCACACTGCGATTCTACCATTTCAAAGCGAAGTCGGCTCGACATAACCAGAAAGAGTAACTAGTTTTGTAACAGTACAAATAAAAAACGTGGCGGTATACATGGTTAGACATAGGAGTGACACAATGAACCTGATGTATAACAATATTGAAAATAAAAAGTACCGAATCCATGTACTGTACAAAAAAGAAACAACACAATGCAATTTCCACCAGAGATCAATATCAATTGGTTAAAAGCCAACATTGTGGAGCGAGCTGATAACTTCATAACTTTAGGAAAATAAAACAAATTTGTGGTCTTAATATCTGCAATGTGGTGTTAAGCTTTGCGAAACTTGTGATCATTCCTATTACAAGGCAGTTGTTAGATTCATCGCACAATTATAAAGGTATAAAAGAAGAAGAACTTATATACCACAGCCTCTCTAAGAGTTTGGGTAGGAAATGTACGATCAACCGCAAGTCTCAAATACGAATGAGAACTCTATGCTCGTCCCACAGAGTGAGACAAAAAAGGAGACTGGAACGAGCACCAAAACTAGCACCAGTACAGGCACTGCCACGCAGGCTGGAGCAAGCGGAAGCGCTGGTTCCGGAGGTGGAGCAAGTGCAGGCGCTGGTGGTAAGCAGCATTCATATTTAATTTTTATCATTAACATTTACAAAGAAATTCAGGAGAAATATTTGTCAATTGCATCATGCGGGAAACTCAGGCAAGGAAATACAAATGTAGAACATTCAATGTAAGTTGTACCATGATCCTTTACATGATCAAATTAGACTTACGGGCATTTTAAAGGCTACGCAATGTACATTACATGACAGCCTCTTCTCCAATATGCGTCTTTGGAGAATAACAGAAGATCCATTTCCATTGTTTTATCGATTCGCATAGACAGAATCGAGACAGGGTAACCAAAAGGGGTATAGATACCAATTTCAAAACAAAACATATTTTTTATCTTTCCTCGTGTTCAAAGTGGTGGCATATTACGTTCGTAGCATCACTCGATTGCACATTCTAACTTTTCTTTTGTCTGACAATCACCTAAGATGGCGTACGAAATCCCTGTAATTCGCTGGTGACCCGACGACGTCAATTGCTGCTGCCTAAACTTATACTTCTACAACAACGCTTAAAAAACGAATAAAATACCATCAGTATCTATACTCGAGAGGCAGTTACGGGGAAAAGGATGGCAAATTACTTTCTTATTCAAATCAAGAATTACTGTAATATAACCACAACAGAACCTAACATATCCTTGACGTGAGTACAACTATCACAAATCTCAATTATTATTGTTATTTTTATTTTTATGATACCTTAGGAAAACACCCAGGTGGCTCCAATTCTACCACGAGTGGCTACTTTGGATGAGTTCCGATTTCTCGCACCATCCATGTGCATATGGTGCCACTTTTCCACAAAGCGTGCAACACCCTAAGCTTTTGTTGCAATGCTAAATTGCCCTACTGTGATAGTCATGCTGAAAAACGTGGGGTTTGGATAAAAAACCAAACAGTGGCCATCTTCAAGTGTTTCACGGAGTATCCGCATAAAGTTAATCTAAAAGCTGAAAAGTACAGCTTTTGTGCGAAGGTGGTGAGATACACACATCTGTATCCATGCACATGTAAACAAGTGGTTATTTCGCTAGGCACATAATCTATCTTTCTTATAATGAAGTCAGGTATGCTCAGAGGGTGAATCTTTAGCCCGAATATCGTTTCTGTGATATGTTAAATAGCTGGATGACGCTGATAACACAAGCCAGCTACTAATGTTATATAAATAAATAATAAATAAATAAATAAATAAATGAATAAATAAATAAATAAATAAATAAAGAAAGAAATAATAATAAATATTTCTAATGGATCATAAAGCTAGCAATTCACAAAGTATACAAAGCGTCAAAGACGCAGTCTAAAACTTCTTATATTGTTCAGTTTCTGAGGCACTTACAACAAGTGAAGCGAAATACCAAATCTGTCAATATTACTCGGAAACTAAAACCAACCATGAGCACTTATATCATCGTACAAATATATAATAATACTATCGAAAGGAAGGCGTCTCGGCTTGAATTACAGGAGGTCTATCAATACCAAGCTGAACGCAAGCAAATGCATGAAAACCAGGGAAACATAGAGGAAGAGAGGCATGTCATATACCTTCCACTGGAACAACCGTGACTTGTGCACGCTACACCAATATGGTATCTCTAATGAAAGATCTTATACGGAAGTAGGACGGGGGCAGAGACGGGCCAATAAACCTGTGCTAAAATCGCACCTTTAGTGAGATACAAACCATAAGGATATCGTAATGAAATGTCAGTTACTTCGGTAATGCTATGGATAAATACATTGAAATGCGTAGCTTTTGCTATTACGTCATATGACTCCTCTCGCACATTTTGTTTGCCCTACTATTTGCTGTGATTCTATTTGCAGATTACTGATCGCTACTACTTACTGTGGTACCACTTGCTGTTTAACTTCTGCTACCACTTGATGTGATTTAGATCGCAGTCAAATTTGCACAATTAAATCAAGTCCTTACCATCAGGCTCATTCCGGTAGGTGTCTGGATTCGTCTGTATTGCATAAATAATGGCCTAACAAATGAAAAGACATTCTATGGCATAAAATGTGGAAGTTCTGGTGTGGCTGGCAGGTGTTATTGTGATTGATTGATTGATTGATTGAACGAGTGAGTGAGTGAGTGAGTGAGTGAGCGAGTGAGTAGGTGAGTGAATGTGAAAACCAGCCAGTCTGTACTCACGTGACTAAGCGTGTAAGTGAGTGAGTGAGTGAGTGAAAGAATGAAAAAGTATGTGAGTGTGCAAATCAGTCAGTACTCACGCAATGAGTGAGTAAGTGAGTGAGTGAGTGAGTGAGTAGGTGAGTGAGTGAGTGAGTGAGTGAGTTAATGAGTGAGTTAGTGAGTGAGTGAGTGAGTGAGTGAGTGAGTAAATCAGCAAGTGAGAGCGCGATTGACATAGTATGTTAGTAAGCGAGTAATCAAGTGAGCAATGTGCAAAAGAGCGAGTTAGGTAAGTTCAGTAAAGTAAGCAGCGCGCAAGTGGGTGAGTGCACAAGCGAGTGAGCACTTATGTCAATGGCGCTCGAATGAATGAGTGATCATAAGTAAATGCGAGAGTAAGTGAGTGCTCAAGTGAGTGCATGGAAGCGCAAGTACGTGGGTGTGACGTTCAGTGAGTGAGATAAGCAGAAAAGCAACATAACGAACTGATTAAATGCGAAAATAACTAAATAATTTTAAAGAATTGATTATTTAATCTGCTAGTTAACTAAGAAACTAACTAAATTAAGTAACTAATTAAGTAACAATGTAACTAGCTAATTAATACAATAACTAGCTAAGTATCTAAGTAAATAACTAAGGAGTTTAGTAACAATGTAAATAGCTAATTAAGACAACAACTAGCTAAGTATCTAAATAAATAACTAAGGAGATAAGTATCTAAGTAAATAACTAAGGAGTTAAGTAACTATATGAATAACTAATTGACAAAATAACCAGCTAAGTATCTAAGTAAATAACTAAGCAGATAAGTATCTAAGTAAATAACTATGGAGTTTAGTAACCATGTAACTAGCTACATAACAAAATAACTAGCTAAGTATCTAAATATATAACTAAGGAGTATAGTAACTATTTAACTAATTAACTAACTAACTTATCAAATAATTACGACAATAACCAAATTACGACCTAAGCAACTACGTACGTGACTGAGGACCTATCTAAGTAAACAAGTAACCAATGAACTGATTCCAAAGAGAAATAATGAAGTGACTGATTAACTAAGTCCACGAAAAATTACAAAGCCCAAAGTAAACATAATGACTAAATTATTTGATCGCTGAGTCATTCCACTCCTCGCTAACACCAACAGACAAATCTATTCATCAGGCAACCAATTTACCTTTCTCGTACAGCTGGATTGTAAAACATAACAATAAGATTGAACTTTAAATTGAAACTGAAATTTCTTACTTCGAAAATTAGATTAAGTTTCATAGTTATCTGCTTAGACATACAGGAAGCATCTGATAGATCCATCAAAAGTACCCTACAACAATGGTGATCCATTCAATCAGAGGAAACTACTCAACCAAAACTGATTCTTACTAGTCCAACTGATAAGATCAGAAATAAATTCCTTAAAAGGCCCACAATGTGAGTAGTCACAGTTTAATTCTGCAAAAATTTTACATCAATAAGCATATACTACATTATACCTCCTTCCTGTCGTACTGACTGTTTGAAGATCCTCTGTCTTTCCTGTCATCTATCATAAAGGTTGTTTGTGCACCAGCCTCTGCCAAATGTTTGATGCTCTCGGAGAATTTAGTCAAAACAGTTGAAAATCCTTCATCAGCAACAATGAAAAGAAGACAAATCTATTACAAGAAATTTCCAAAAAGGGAAACAAGACCAAAATAAGTAAGAAGAGCCAAGAGAATCATATGAGTTAATGAAGTGAGAACGGTTCTCAAAATTAAATGCCTTGTCTCACTTCAGGTGTCTTAATCTTTCTAATAGGAAACGTCTACAAAGAATACAATTGGTAAGTAGGATCGTTTTTGTAAAGGTCAACCTCCAAAAATATGGAATTACTTACAAAGATTTACTGCCTGTCTTTGTTGTTGAACAAGGATTACTTCCTGCAATAATCTCTGCAATTATCTCTGCACTGTTAACGATTCTCTCCTATTACCTAGTGTCACAACATGCACTAGAGTGATCAAACAATATCTTTATACCCACAACATATAATAGTCTTCCAAGCACAGTGTATGCGAGTGGTGATAGCCCTCTCACAGCCACCACCAGCACAGATAGTGTCACCAAGGTAGGAGAAAATGTCTACCATATCTACTGCCTTGACACCAACTTTGAACTCTGTGGTAGGTCTGGTATCAATGGGCCTTGCAATTCCAAGACAGTTACTGCACTTGCAATTGGGGTCCTCCATGAACCAACCTAGTATTCCTGAACAATAGTTATTATTGAATAGTTATGTGCAAGATGATGTTTCTGCCCAGGCTATCCACAAGGCAAGAGGACAGTTTCATCATTATCATTATCTCTATTGTTTCCCATTTTTATGGGGTTTGATGGTTGCATAATGTTCTCTGCTTGCTCCTATAAAAAACATCCTCCTCCTGCAGTCTCCACCTACTCATGTCCTCCTGGACTGCAGACAGCCAGGTCTTCTTTGGTCTCCCTGGTCTCCTCCTCTCAATCACCTCGATCTCTCTTATCCTCCCCAGTGCATCATCCTCCTCTCTACACCTGACATGCCCATACCACCTCAACCTTCCTGATGTTAGCACATTGTTCAACTGCTTCACTGTGCACCTCCTTGTCACTTCCTTGCTCCTCAACCCATCCCTCCAGGTGACTCCTGCCATGTAATTGAGCATCCTCTTGTCACAGCTCACCAGCATTTGATCCAATCTCTGCATCACATCATGCATCTCTGCACCATAGAGCAAGAGAGACCTAATACAGGCACTATGCACATGAGCCCTGTGCTTCAAAGGGATAGATATGTTGGTTAGCAAACTGGGAAGCTCTTTCCACTTGCCCATGCAGTTAATATCCTGAACTTCGTGACCTGCAATGCTCAAGCCTCAGTGTTCAAGAATTCTCCCTAGTAGCAGATCTGCCTCGCCTCCTCAACAGCACCTGGTGGTGTTACCAGGTCCTCCAGGGCATCCATCCTCAAATCACCAGTGTAGCATCAGCTGCAAAAATTCTGAGTTCCCTGAACCCTTCTTAGACCACTGCACATCTGGTGACACCAGTAGTTAGAGCCCATAAACAGAATAGAGTTCATTCCAGCACCACTACTACACAATGAGCAGGGATAGATTCTGGTTCTCATAATCTTGCCACTTTTACCAGTCACCCTCGATTTAGCATTGTCCATATTCCCCTTCAATCTTCTCCTTGCTAACGCCACTCTCCATCTAACAAACCTCTCTATCAACCTCCTCCTTGCTCTCCACAGTTAGTACCAGATGATCTACATGCAGTAATTCCCAGGGGTCCCCAACACTACACTCCCTTGTGGCCTCCTCCATAACCAAGATAAAGAGTAAGGGGCTCACTGCTGAGTCCCGATGCACTCCACATCTATGGTGAACTTCTTGGACTTGCTTCCTGGGACCAGTACCTGGGACTTCGACCCCTTGTATAACATTGTCACTTGCTTCAGCAGTACCTCAGCAACACCTTGCCTCCTAAGGGCCTACACAATTGCTTTCTGAGGTACATGGTGGAAAGCTTTCTCCAGGTCTACAAAGATGTGCCAGAGCTCCCTCTTCTTAGTGTGTGCTTTTCTTGCAGTTGAATAAATACTGCATCTGCTGTGGACTTTTCCACCTGATACCCACACTGACTTGCAATGATGTTCTCTACTTTTCATAACCCTACGGCCAATACTTTCTACCAAATCTACATGCCTTGTTCCAAAAGACATCACTAGACCAACCTGAAGGCCTAACAGCTTGCCCACTGCTCATGGAGTTTACAGCCAATTGCATCTCAGCATGAGACATCTCCAACAGACCTTGAATTGGTGTCACTTCTTTGATGTCGTTTCCAAATTCCTTGTTTGACAACACCTCAAAGACTCCTCCATCTGTTTGCAACATCCTCCCTCTTGACAGTGATGTTCCCATTTTTATCTTTTACAAAGTTAGTGCCTCTCACATCTTTCTTGTCCTTCCTCATCTGAGCTACAACTCTGAACATCTTATTGAATGCACATTTAATGTGGTGGTTGGCACACTAAACAAAAATGCCACTAACCAGATAAATATGATATTGGAGATTTGTGGTTGAAATGAACAACTGGGCATTAAACACTTTGAACATCAAGCCCTGGGCCCCCACTTAAACATGAAATTAAACAAAGATCATCTTTCAAAGGCAACTGCATGATGATCATTTCATTAACTTGTTTGTTTCAGTTCCAAACTCATTTTTACTTTGATACAATTCTTGTTATTCCTACCTGAGTTTGATCTTTGGAGCATAATTTTAGAGTACCTTCAGCCATGGGGCATGGTAGGGCAACTATGATATGTGAAATGAGGATAATAGGTGGTAACAGTTGGGAAAAACTAAGCCATGTAGTTAAGCAGTTGAAACAAAGGAGTCAATCAAATTAGATCCTAGCTTATGAGCACACAAGATAATATATAAAGAAGAAAAATTCTTTGAGTACCTTGCTTTACTGACTTCAAAGTTGACTGCTGACTAACATCTTCCTCCTCTTCTTCTTCTTCTTGCTACAAAATTGATATGCAAACAATTTATGGAAAAAAGACATTACAAGTGTGGTGGTGTGTAAAAAAGTCAGTAATTGTATCATCTTGCATCACATGATCTGCTTTAATAAGAACTCTGGAGACACTAGCAATCATGTGATACACATACACACAAAAGTGTGATTGCATACGGGATCTGTCTGTCTGTCTTTACTTTTCCCTTAAGGCCTAAGTTGCTCCTGCCCCTGCCCCTGCCCCTGCTGTTGTTTTGCATGAGTTGTCCAAACATTGACAGTGACCCCCTTCTGAAACTTTACACACCTAAAACCTTTATGCAATGCCCTGTAACAGAATGGTCTGAATAGCATCTTTGTGAATGAATGCATTTCAATTGGCATATAAGAAACTTGTATGAAAGTTATACAGACTAGAGGGAAGGGGCAACTGCAAACCATACAGAATGGGACCCATGTCCTCTAAACCAGCTACACATCAGCTACAACATAAAGCAAAATGTATAGCAATAGAGTAAGGGCAAGGAGGGGCATTGCCTATAATATAGTCCTATTAATCAATAAACCTATTGTTTCCAGGCTAATCTTCAGCAGTGTGAAGTGACAAATAGACTGAAAATATGGATATTCAGGATATTTCAAAATTAGCCACAGTCCCTAGCCTCTCACTATTAGAGCATACCAGTACCGTTATACTTGCCAGCATTTTGTACATGCTAATGAAAATGAAAATCTGATGAAAATCTGAATACAAGGTAGGGATCTGCATCCCTCTGCCTTTCAGGTTTCAAGACCCTTTCTTTGCCTCTATCCATTGATAAAAAGACCAATATTGGTGAGTATATTGTTACACATGAGTAAATGGAGTTGAAAAGCACATCAATTTACCAGCTGTTCCTGAACTTTTGTGGCAGTATCAGCAACAACAGCCACAGTGTCTGACTGAATAGTGCTATAGAATTCTGCAAGGTCTTTTTTCACCATACCCAAGGTAGTTGCTGACTATAAAAGACATTTAAAAACAAAATAAAAGCCTCATGAGTATCGCTAAGACAATTGCTGTAGCAGATCAGGGGAAATATAAAATACATACAAAACTAGACATTCTTGATGTTAATAGCATGTCTAAGCTCAAAACCATTATTTTTCAATCAATTGATACTAAATATGTTCAACTTTTCATGTTTATTTGCAGATATTTGACTTCTCCCAAAGGTAATCATAAGATCCACTTTCAGCAGCAGCTCTAGTAAGCAATGTAATGAACTGATTTTGCTATTTACATCATAATTCTATGATCAACATGATGTTTAAACATATTTTATGTCACTTTCAATCTTTTCATGTTCAAATTAATCAATTAATTTTGACACTACTTTATTCTACATTCAGATAACCTTAACTTTACAATGGGCAATTTGAACTTCAAAACAGCTGATTCAAGTTGCACTTTACTTGCTTTTCTAATCTTTGTAATTTTCAAAAGGCTACTTCCAGTTACAGATAGTAAAAGAAAACGACAAAAATTTCACATCTCAAAAATATAACAGGGGGAAATGGAATGCCATAAAAAGGGTAAAGTTACCCTACAATTTGACTGATAAATATGAATTCCATTCTGCACTGACGTGTTACAATTTACCATATTTTGTTAAAATGAAGTAATTGTACTAGTAGTTATGCAATCAACGAGGTGCAAATATATCTCTTGCGCTCTCAAGGAGGGGTTCTATGGCCTGCTATTCTTACATATCAAACATCTATAGTAACAAACTGCATTCTTAAACTAATATAGAAGGAAACCACATTTGACATGGAAAGTTCATGGATGGAAATAATATGGTACATTTATACCCTATACTGTCTTACTGAGGCTTTTCAGCTAAATATGTGCCATAAACATGAACTGCAAAAGGGATATTAGGAGGATTCCATGGTTACGTGTGTGACATTCAGAGAAAAAATTTAATGTTTATTTGCAAGCCTGACCTTACTGTAGT
>JAAAKL020007542.1:3911-16787 GCA_010016065.2 Carybdea cf. marsupialis auct. non (Linnaeus, 1758) | reverse complement strand
TTACGGTCAAAGTTTTCGCTTAATTTTGTTTCAAATCCAACAGTAAGTTCGACAACGAAGAGCTTTCTGTCTTTAATAATAGTAATAATGATAATCATCATCATCATCATCACCGTCATCACCGTCATCACCGTCATCATCATCATTATCATCATCATCATCATCATCATCATCATCATCATTACCAGTGCCTCCTACTAATTCGTAACGATCGAGAAGACTTTTCGGCATTTCAAAGATAGCTTGCTATACGTACTGTCAGTGGACTAGAAATTAAAGCAATGTCTCCTATCAATTTATCCATTTGTCCTTATTTAGTCAAATTGGAAGCAAGAGTTTTGTCCAGCCTTTATTATATTGAAGTGGAATCAATGCCTTCCAGGGATCGACACGCATGCGTTGACAATTTTTTGTACTCCAGGTCACTGCAATCCCATGTTTTGTAGAGAATAATTGAGGCATAGTTTTCGAAGATACACACAAAGTCGGTCAGTTCTTCAAATATTTTGAAATTGCCACCTGCTCTTAGCGACATGAATTATTGAACAGCTCGGATACTTAATCGGAATCATACAGATGGTGTCGGCCAGTATTTTGTAACTATCGGGCTAGAAATTTCTCTAGGGCTGCCGTGGTTTTGTTAACCATACCATGACGCTCAAACTTTGTCGCTAATTAGTCAGTCTTCAAAACCAGTGAAGTGGCAGGCTTACTCTACGCTAACGATGATATAAGACGCAAGCAGAGGGATACATTTCTTTGCTACAGTGGATTACTAAAGAAAGGTAGCTACCTGCTCAACAAAAAGTGTTGTATACGTCCAAGACAACCTTATCACTTCTTGGTTGCCCATGGCAGTCAGATGTATACATCCTTAATAATGCTAATGCCCTCATTCATCAAAACTGTAAACCAGAGTTGGTGGTAAGCGAAACAACATTCAGCTCGCCGTAATCTCTTCAAGCGTAGATCGACATATCTACTAAACAAGAAATTTCCTCGTACTGCTATTATTAAGGAAAACCGGTTGTAGTTTTTGTCTGTTTTTGGTTACAGGCACGCAACGTGGTCAGTTTAAGTGAGCTTACTGCAGGGACTTGAAGGAAGCAAACAGGCTGCTTGGCTTTCGCACTTCTCAGTTTTGATCGGTAAGATACTTCGACCCTTGATATTCCTTTGTATTTACTTGCTCAAGTCTCTTATTGACCTCTTCATACTATTAAAGAAATGTGTAATAGATACTTATCCAAAATTATTATTTATTAGAATATAATAGCGTTGTTTGTTTCTGTTTTATTCTAGTTTTTGTTTCTCCAATGCCTCACTCTGTACTATGATTATCGTAATGCCAACAGAGTTTAAAAATACATTGAAAACGGTTTTTTGTAAGCTAGCCAAACTGTGTTGTGTTTTGTTGTTGATTGAAAGTTTTTCAATAACCTGGAAACTTTCAAAACCAGTAAACGCAGGAGGAGATAAAGCGATCACTTAGTGAAAAACGTAAGATAAGAACGTAGGCAGAACTCAATCAACTTATTATATAGAGACCTGTAGCTGGTATCCCATAGATACAACTCTGTTTTACTGGTCTCCATCATTACCACTTCTTCTTTGTCTTGGATACATTCTTTGATCAGCATGTGATCTGTGGCTGTCACTGTTGATGAAAGATAAATTAATGCAGTGTAAACCATGTCTGTAAAACGATATTTTAACTGAGAATACTCTGTGCTGATGATACCTCTTAAATAATCAAACAAAAATGTATGACTTAACGTTGTTTAAAAACTATACTCAAAGGAATTAACCCCAACAAAACAAGAAGCTTCAAGTGGCAAATTAAAAACGCTTCTAGCAGTTTAAACCAATTTGCTATCCATTTTTAGCTAGATACAAGATTACAAGAGCTTTCTGATAACACTAATCTTGATCCAAGTTAGATATGAGACATAAGCACGTCACAAAATTCTGTGCGCCATGTGCTATTTTTGCGCCTAAGCTTGTTGTTTGCCGAGGACATCTTATCGCATGAAAGCAAAAACAAATCTCGATGGAAAATTCTTAGTTTAATAAGCTATACGTGGAGATGTAGATCTATAAATATTAACATAGAAGAACACACATCCGTGTACGTGTAGTCTTAAGCGCAATCTTTCAATTTCAAGTAACAACCTGTTCTAAGTGAGAGATTTCGCTGCGTTCACAACTATGATACGTTTTCATGGTGATGATGACATTCTGAAACTTCTCTTAATACTTTTTCCAGCAGAAAAGACATGTACCCTAAGGTTCGAAGTATAAATTTATTAAGATTTGTGTAAAAAAAATTAGAAAGCGATGTTCATCGGCGACGTAAGCACTTAAAGAAACCAACTACAGCTCTGAACCCATGGCAATCTATTGGGTTTGTACATTATACCATACTTTATAAGAGAGGTTCCCTGAATAACTCAATCAATATGTCCTCTGTAATAAAGAGACATTTGTCAAGATAAACCTGCTAGTTCGCATTGTAAATGTAAGAATTCGGAGGTTGGTACCTACATCCTTCTACGTGAACAAATCCTCGTACTCCGGGCAAAATAAGAAGTCATGTTTGAAAGAATTGCAACAAATACGTTGTTTCAAACAGGGAAATTAAATTAGCTCCCTGCTAAATTATGCCGTCTCAAATATTTTTTGATTACGTTATTGTAAAATAATCATCAAACATACTTTGTGAATTATTAGTAAAGGACTGCAGGGGGTGGTGACAGGAATGGAATCCCCCCAGGTAGGGATATCTAAATATCCATCAATTAGATTTCCCTGTTCCTTGTGCGTAAGCTCGTCCTACACTGTTGAGGCAATCCGTTGTGTTTTTACTAGGACTTTAGCTTTAAAAAGAAAACGTAGACTTGGGAAGAAGACTAGAATCCCTTCTTCTGTGCTTTTCGCAAATATCACATAGTAATATCACTCAGAAAGTAAAAATAGATATTTAAATCAATAAATGAAAGATTAAGCATGCTGATACAACATTACTGATCTATAAAAAACTTCAATGTAATCTGATTTTAAGGAAAGTAGGCACGGTCGCTATATATGTAGATTACAGGAAAGATGAGCTCATGTCACAGTTTTATAGTTTTTGACTCGTGCCTTCTTTCTCCCATGCAATGTGTACTGATACCTAAAAAGAAGGTACAGCATTATACATTTCTTACATATAATGATACACGTATGATGTTGGAAGTGCAGAATGATAATGGGGCACTAGCGTTATCCACATTGGGAGGCAAGTGGGTGACGTCTTCTGGCTCTTATTCATCTATGAAGTAAAAGATATTGACACCAAGGCAGAACAACATAAATATCTTGTTTCTCAAATACTGAGTAAGACACAGAAGGCGACAAAGCACGGGGCAAATGTTTTGATATATGCTTGGGACGATTGTAAGAGGGGGCCCTTTATGAAATGTTGGACACAATGATACGATGTAAAGACTATGGAGAAAGGGGCACATGTCACATTTTGATTGTTTGGACTTGTTCCTTTCTTTCCCCATGCAACGTGAGCAGACCCCCCTTTTGCCCTCCATTGGCTTTCTTATTATCGAATTATAGAATGTAACTAATACCGATACTGTTCGAAAATAATATTTATAAAAGTCTTGGAGAATAATCCACACTATAGACACCACAAGTTAGAAATACACGCTTATGAATTATGCTTTTTTCCCCTCTAGTCTTCACATGCCTCCGCAAATCAAACAGCTAATTCCTTCTTACTTCCTCCCCTTCTCACTTCCGTCCCTTCTTACCTCCTTTCCTTCTTACTTCCGTCCATTCTTACTTCCTTTCTTTCTTCCTTCCTTCCCTTCTTCCTTTTATATCTTGCTTCCTTCCCTTCTTATTTTCTTCCCTTCTTACTTCCTTCCCTTCTTGCCTCCTTCCCTTCTTACTTTCTTACCTTCTTACTTCCTTCCTTTCTTACTTCCTTCCCATCTTACTTCCTTCCCATCTTACTTCCTTCCTTTCTTACTTCCTTCCCTTCTTACTTCCTTCCCATCTTACTTCCTTCCCATCTTACTTACTTCCCTTCTTGCCTCCTTCCCATCTTACTTCCTTCCCCTCTTACTTCCTTCCCTTCTTGCTTCCTTCCCTTCTTCCATTCCATCTTGTTTCCTTCCCTTCTTATTTTCTTCCCTTCTTACTTACTCCTCTTCTTCCTTTCTATCTTGCTTCCTTCCCTTCTTACTTTCTTCCCTTCTTACTTCCTTCCCTTCATACTTTCTTCCCTTCTTACTTTCTTCCTTTCTTACTTCCTTCCGATTTTACTTACTTACAACCATACGTTTGTAGGTCCTTACGTCTTTACGTCCTTACTTCCTTATTTCCTTTCCTTCTTACCTCCTTCCCGTCTTACTTCCTTCCCTTCTTACTTCCTTTCTTTCTTACTTCCTTTCTCTCTTACGTGCTTCCCTTCTTACTTACTTCCCTTCTTCCTTTCTATCTTGCTTTCTTCCCTTCTTACTTCCTTCCCTTCTTGCCTCCTTCCCTTCTTACTTTCTTACCTTCTTACTTTCTTCCTTTCTTACTTCCTTCCCATCTTACTTCCTTCCCATCTTACTTACAACCATACGTTCGTAGGTCCTTACGTCTTTACATCCTTACTTCCTTATTTCCTTACTCTCTTATTCCGTACCTCCTTGTGTCCTTATTTCCATATGTCAGTACTTCTATACTCCCATGCGTCCGTAAGTTCCTGGCTTCCTTGCATCATGACGTCTTTTATCATTTTATTATTACGTACTTAACAGCTTCCATTTACACTGATTTCACTTCTTCTTTGCTCACGTATTTGATTACTTACCTATGACCTTCAACAGCTATTTGCATTCTAGCACACTTAAATAAAATAACTTGCATATTTAGCATAGGATTTGTTATAACTTTTCATTTTGTTTCCAAACATTGTAGCAGCGTTTAAAAGTCTTGCCGTGTTTTCTGTGTGAAAACCCAACGAAGTTCTACTTTTACAGTTGTTGTACAGAGCTGTATGATAAAAGCATTAAGAATGAATTACTTAGAATCTTGGAAACATCCTTGGTAGATGAGTGTTTCATCTCCTTGATGATCTGACATCATCATTAACAGAAACGCGAATGCAGGGGCCTTTCTCGCAGCCTGAACAGAACCAATAAATACTTAGTTCATTACTACTAAACTGACATTTTAAACTCAACCTTTCATCATATCTCTCGGGCTTGATCATCAGAGTAAGCTTGAAAGGGAGAGGCAGTTGAACGTCATTGATAAGGGGGAATTGTGACGTTAGCTGGTTATCCCATATAGGAAGGGAATTAGAAGCGCAGTTTTCATCAATCACGGACCTTCAAAGCTGACTCTTCGTTAGCCTCGTTCTGGTGATCAAAGTCTTGAGAATAGGAACGACAGCCTGAAATGAGTGTAAATTGTGTAGTAAGCAGATTAGAGGTACAGTACAGCTCAAAATGTTATCATTAAATGTAGTTTTGCAGTGGCCTCAGGTGAGCTAAGCCCTTTCTTCCTCAACCACCATTCACCATGATCCTATGATAAAACACCAATTACTAGGATCTCCTAATAGAGCAGTGTGCATCAAGGTCTCCTTCTATAACACTTAGCTGGCCAAGGTCTCTTTATCAAAAACTTTATATTGATGTCTCCTTATAATAGACTGTACACTCAGGTCTCTTTATCAACAATGTACACTAAGGTCTCTTTATGAACACGGTGCACTAAGGTCAATTTAAAGAACACTATACGTTAAGGTTTCCTTATCAACACTGTACACCAAGGTCTCTTTATCAACAATGTACATTAAGGTCTCTTTATCAACACTGTACACTAAGGTCTCTTTATCAACAATGTACATAAAGATCTCTTCACGAACACAGTCCACTAAGGTCAATTTAAAGAACACTGTACATTCACGTCTCCTTATCAACACTGTACACCAAGGTCTCTTTATCTAACCCTGGACAAACTAAGGTCTCTATATATAACATAGAATATTTTATAAATTGTACAATAATTTGAAATTGTAACTATGCAAGGATAAAAAGTGACTGTCTGCTTAACACCCCTAATATATTTTCCGATAATCCTTCCATATTTGAAGTGTTTAGAGGATTAATAACAACGTCACTAAAGTTAGTAACAACATCTGTCCCTTGCCTAGATCTTTCATTTACATTAATCCTTGGTTACCGCATTTGACATGGAACCCGTATCCCTTCTAGTATATTAATAAATCAGCAAATCCCAACTGGATACTGGCTAATCATAAGGGGTTTATATGCCACAGAAAATTGATTAAGACTAGTTAAACATTGCTAAAACAAAGCGAAATTGTTTAGTGACCGTAAACCAGTGTTTTCTTGGTGCGTGTTAGGATCACCTAATTCAACACTGTAATGTCTTATAAGACAGCGGACTTTAGGGAAATCCATTCTAATCCCAAAGCTATAATTGATATTGATATAATATTTGCTACGACCTATTCATATAATCCGTGATTGACTACCTTAATAATGAGAACGAGTGATGAAAGACTCTCCTGGAAATCAGTTCTTTTTCTGAACATTGTAGTTTACATAAGAGAAAAGCCATTGACAGGTTTCCATGAAGTTGACCTTTCTTAGGATCAAAACACGTTTTCCTCCTTCCGGTACGCAAGACCAAACCAACTCCTCCAAGTATAATCGTTTCGGTGCTACTTAATCTGTTGTCAGGGATGTAGGAAGCATCTCAAACTTGGGGGGAGGGGGCACAAAGGTCAAAGGCACTTTTTCACAGAACACTTTACTACGTGTTGGATTCAAGAGCGACTAAAAGGAAATTTTTGCTTATTGCAAAATCTTCGAGGCACGTGCCCTCAGTGCCCCCCAGCTCCTATGCCCCTGTCTGTTGTTGAAATCTAACAGGGCTCGCTCAATCTTCATGCACAATGAAGCTTAACTTAAACACATCTATCTTCGAGAGCACCTTAGCAAAAAGCTCAAAACATGAAGTCGTTTCTAAGACACAAACCTAAAGTAGTATCTTACCACAGTGAGGCAGTAGCTTACCAAGGGAGACATGGTGGCATGGTGGCAATTTTTCTGAAAACTACATAATTTTTGGCTAGTAAGATGTGATAATTCTCAGAAAATAGCCTGAACATACATCATCAGCAATGTAATTTCAAAATTATTGGCGAACAATCTTCAAGCAACACTCAAATCTTGGCGTCCTCCAACCATGCTTGTAAGCACTGTATAGGATCAAAATTGTTCGCAAGGGGGAGAGGGGATATAGACGTATGCGCTGCTAAATCTGTTACATAATGCAGCACATAAAAGACGCCTAAATCGACTGAAGATTTCTATATTTTTATTCGACTTTGATTGATGTTAGGTTCATCAAGTGAAAATGAAGGTATTCAAACCAGGTCTCCAATGCAACTGTACATTGACGTCTCCATGGAAATGTATGCACTGTAAGTTAAGACTCTGTGGAAATGTAGGCGCTGTCGGTTGAAGTCTACCGGAAAGTTTAGGCAGCGCAAGTTGAAGTCTTCTATAAAATGTATGCACAGTGTAAGACGGGGCTAAACGTCTAGAGTAGTGTGAGCTATGCAATATGGATCAAAATGAAAGCGCACATATTGAAAGACATAGATGATAAAATGTTTCAGAGCAAAATAATTTCAACGCTCGCTTGACGTGTGTCGGGATTAGGCACTCGTGTAACGGTTTTAAGAACAAAAGACCGAAACAATTTCTTAACCATTTATCGACTAATCTAGGAAGATACTAACTGTTTTCCTCAGAAAGATAAGGTTCAAGTCATCTTGAATATGGTATTACTTCTAGCTTGTATCAAGTTGCACTTGATGAAACGGCGTTGATTACAGGGAAGAATTGTTTGGAGGGTGGCATACATTGAGAAGTGTGTCAAATAAAAGAAATCTTTATTTGAAAGAGGGCGAAAAATTTTACTGCAATGTTCTGAAGTCATCATCATAGGGCTAATAGCAATAATTTTGTTTTTTAGGCTTCAATGCCATCTATTCCTTTGATTCTATTGTAACAAATAATAATAATAATAATAATAATAACACCAATTTTTAAACTCTAATGATTTATTATTTCTTTTTAGTCCAAACCACGAATCCAGATACTCGCTTGACAGGCATCTCTGACTTTCATGGCAGGTGCTGCTTAAAAACAGTAGTAGTAACACACACAAATAATATCATACACTTACAATAACAACAAGAATAATAATAATAATAATAAATCTGTCATTTCTCTGTTGTTCATTAACAGATTAGTGCTACAGGGTCCATTTTGACAGTAATAATAGCAATAATAATAATAAACTTTTATAAATACATTCTAGTGTGCGTGTTTCATAGGGATATGCTCACATAAGCATTACAAATTTAGGAAAACCTAAAAAATACGATGTAAATAAAACTTTACAAATGCTCAACTCTAAAAGTCAATAACTTATAAACCCTGGACACTGTACCTTCACGCACTACCTTTAGTTCATATCCTGATTGACGCATGCGTAGTCGAATGCCTGACTGCATCACCAACAATAGATAACACCCTTTGAAGGACGTATTTAAACCACAGTTGAAAATAAAAAATCAACTACAATTTCTCTATTCCTTTACCACCAGGGTTATAAAAGTGAGAGCTCACTGGATCATGAGAAACAAAAGATTACTGGAAAGTGCACTTACTAATATTTCAGACCAGTAGTTCCCTCCGATGTCAATGTCTTCTGCATGTTTACCACATCAGTGAATCTGTCCTCATGGGATCTGGAGGATCAAAACAACAAAAAACCAAAGATAAGGAGAAAACATTCCTTATCAAGGTCCTGCAAGAGCACACAGCGGGAATCAATAGCATGTCCATTTTGCCCAACGGCAGCATGTTGTGCACTGCATCCGAGGACCGAAACGCTAGATTATGGGATTGCAACACTGAGGAGTGTGTGGCTGTTCTTCGAGGGCATACACAGTATATCAATTCCATCGTTTGCAATGACAAGTCTGTCTTCACTGCTGCAGCCGACAATCTGATCAAGAAATGGAGCGTCGAGACTGGCATTTGTACCAAAAATTTCAATGGACATGATGCAGCTGTAAACAGAATTATATTGATTGGAAATATATTGATTTCCAGCTCTTACGATCGGTCAGCGAGATGTTGGGATATCGATACTGGCGAATGCCTAAAGAAATTCGAAGGTCACCGAAGGGGAGTTTACCCTCTGCTGTATATCCCAAGTAACATGACCAAGGAAATCAATTTCAACTACGCTGATCTGGACAATAACACTGATATCTTAGTGACAGGAAGTGCTGATTGTTCTGCTAAATCCTGGTCCATGAACTCGAATCAATGTTTCTTGACGTTTAAAGGACATCAAGGAGCAGTCCTTTGTCTTGGTGCTGACAGTCAAGGAAAGTACCTTTTCACAGGGAGCCAAGATGGAACTTGTCGGTCTTGGGAATTAATGACCGGGAAAGCACTTAAAACATTTAGTGGACACCAAGCTTCTGTCATTCAGTTGCAGGTAAGACATACGTAGTTTCTAAATCACACTGTTTCTTATATACGTCATTATGTTATTATACTTACATAGACTAAGATGTGTTGAAATAGTTGTTTATAAGTTTATATTACTCTTGTTTTATGTTTTTGTTTTTATGTTTATTTGCTTTAAATAGATGTCATTACCTTGACGTTCTACTCTTCAAAATCGACGTAAATATATGAGTGATCATAAATGGTCTCCAACGCCTAAACAGAAAGTTTGAATCTACTTTTGAAAGTTTATCTTTCTTCTTATCAAACAAGTACATTGGTCTTCCAAAATCTTCTGGGGAAGTATAGATTGGAAGAGCAATACAACAGGTATTCAAAGGACAGCGCCGAACTGGTTTAGGCAAACTGTTAATAACTTTTGTGTTGTGTAAAAATGGAATGTTACTCTATCGTTCACTTTACGAGAAACATTCCATCGCACGTCATTCCTACATATTTACAGTGTGCCTAACCTCTCTTCGATGGTAACTGTTAATTACTTGGCTCACATACACAATGTAAGGGTATGGTTTTCCTCCGGCTCCGGACCGCAGCTGTGGTTGTGAAACTGACAAACTAGCCTCACTCCAAGTATAATGAAAGAATTGTGCAATAGTCGTGGTAGAAAATAACATTCTTAAACATCAAGAAGAAATCTCATTAGTGTACGTGATGTAATATAACTGCATGAAATACTTTACATCTGTAACTTACGGTGGTTGCCCGGCTTTGAGTTGTAGCGAGGGCATGCTCATAGATGATAAAAGTTCAGAAGGCAAAGCAACAAAAGCCGTAGGAGAAGAAGCCATTACCCAATTGCGAAATTGGCATTGTGGCCAGTGGCTGTGAATTTTGCGAGTGTTTTGTTTGAGTAAGTGACATGTGTCTCTAAGACCAAATTCCAACAAGTTGCATCTAAAAATATTGATTATCTGACACAATAAGCATTATTTTATCAAGGGGGTGGAGGGAGAGCTATTAAAAATTTTCTGTGTTTGTGTGTGTGTGTGGGGGGGGGGGGATTTAAGAGATGAATTTTAAAGAGTTTGGGGTTTAGTTATTCATACCGCCGTTCTCTCAAAGTAGTTTGAGGGCAACAATTTTGACTGTAATATCTATAGTGGGAGGAAAGGCAATTATTTTTCGCGACTCTGCCATTCTGAATACGAGAACTGAAGTCAACAGTTTCATTTTTAAAAAACACGGCGTATGAAAAAGGGCTACAAGCTGTGAATTACGTTGAGTGGATGAAACTTGTACTAAAATCTTGTCTATCGTGTAAGATTGAGTGCCGTACATAGCCCATGATTAAAAAGACTGAAAAACGATATTCGTTCTGCATGAACCAAAATGTATGACGACATTGCATCTACATGGTACGTGGAGGTATCAATAATAGAATTTTGTCCTTTCGTAAGTTATTTGGAATCGACTGACGTAGCTTACATTCTTGTTGCAATCAATCACATCTTCACTACTCACTTAACCCCTACAGTAAATTCTATATTGATAAAATGCGGCAGTTAATGAGCTGTTGACTATATCCGTGTTTACTCACCCACATGTAATTCATGGCTAATTTTAGATATCGAATCTTTGGATAACTACAGCAAAGGCGGGTGCTATAGTCAATTTACGTAGCTGATTAATGGAGCTCTGTTTTCAGTTTTCTTTATTGGTTGCCATGGGGATTTTGTCGCATTTCAGCGAAATTCTGTTTATACTGCTGTGGAACACACAATGTGACTTGCAGGTACCAAGTGGCGGTTTAGCTACAATCACCAACGCAAGTTGTCAAACACTAAGGAAAATGCCAGACGAATAATGGTGTACATGCTAAAGGCTAACGACCTTCGGAAAATGAGGCGCGAATTTTTTGATGTATCCTCCGGCACCAAAAATTTCCTTCCTTTTTATCCATCCGTTATAATAAATACTTCAAAATTGACCACCTTTGGAAGCCGTTTATCGCTGAATCTGTGCTTCACTAGGACCATGTTATCTGTATGTGTTGATTGTGAAGTCGACTGAAAATACGACACTAGGATTGATAAATTGGAACTTTATGTGCGCAACCTGTCGCTCGGGCAACAAGTGCTTTTCAAGAAGAGAAATCGAAACTCTTAAACATAATTTTAGCTGAGAGCATCATAAACTGACGGAAGCTGTCCTACGGGAATATTGTGTTAAGATGGAATGAAATTTGTTTTGACTCCATGCCACAAATATTTAACAAATAAATACGCAAAGGAGAAAGTAAGCGTAAGGAAGAAACATATTTCACTCGCTACGGGTATTCTTTTGCAGAGAACAATCATGTCACATATAAGGAACTGGGCACTACAATCAATGTTGTAATTTGATTGCCTCACCTGCAACGGAGTTCTTAAATACAAATGTAAGGAGAAAGGAAAATAGATGTATATTACAAACAGACATTTGTATGTAACAGGACCCGTAATATTTCTTACTGTCCGTAAAAAATTATCGATGAGTGTAAATACAAAATCAACGTTTCAATAGTATGGGCACCAAAAGTTGTCAAATGACGTTTGCTAATTAACGTTATTTTTGACTTTTGTTGATATAAAACTAGCATTTATTTACCTTTTTGAGATGAGAAGATTTGAAATGACAAGTTTAAACTATACTAGAGAAATAGAGGTTTATGTCACCAATTGGATTCGAACCCAATTGTCAGTATCCACCAGTGGAGGCTTGGGAAGTAATGTTATCAGCGACGTTTACCTAGCTCAGTTGGTAGAGTGCACGCTGCGAATGCGCAGGTCACGGTTTTGAATCCCGTTATGGACATTATTTTTCGTTTTTCTATTATGTTTCAATGGAATGGAATTAGAAGTTGAGAAGACATTACTGTTTATGGCTTGTTGGCTTTGTTGACAAATACCATAAAGGGGGTCTATTTCTTTACCTAGAATAGAGTATAGTTCTTCTTATTCAGTTAAACTCCTTCATTTGGTAGAATGGGTTATCGCCTCTTTGCCTTGGCTGCGTCTCGTGTTTCTCAGAAATAATACCACCGTGGTAACACTTACTGGGTGCAGTTAATAGGTCTAATCTTAAAAGCAGATAAGGTAAGATCAAATTCTAAGTAAAAATAGAAGTTTGAAGACGTTTCCCGGGGGGGGGGGGGGGTTTTAAGACAAGGGTATGAAAGGTGACCCTTTGGTGCTAATTGGTTTTGCAGGTTTTGTTGCATTTTAAGTAATGCGCTTTGTTTCCCTGTTTCCTCTGGAGGGGT
>JAAAKL020007541.1:0-16788 GCA_010016065.2 Carybdea cf. marsupialis auct. non (Linnaeus, 1758) | reverse complement strand
CCTAAAAAAAAGAAAATTAAAAAAAAAAAAAAACTAACTCTTTTCTCCCGTGTTTCAAAAGGAAGCCCCGGTTTTTTGAAAATGCCCCCCCCCCCCCAACCAAAAAAAAACCCCCCCCCCCCCCCCCCTCCAAAAAAAGGAAGAAAAGTAGCAAGAATGGTCGCTAGTTTTAATGTATTAACGAGATTTTACGAGCATCATACGTCTTCAATTCAATTAAATGTCCTGCAATTGTGCTGCTTTGTGTGTTAATAAATGAAAAACTAATGCGAATCGCTTCTTGATGTTTTCATTTTCTTATTAGTGATTCACTAATACTAGAAAACGAGACAACCTACTGATGGACACGCAATAATAAAATGGCTACCATGCCATTAGTGGGTACATTGCTCCAAGGAGAGTGACAGTTTTTTCTCAAAGTTACTTCAGTTTCAGAGAGTGAAATAGTACCTAAATGGAATCGGACGTGTATCCCCATTTACCAGCCGGGAAATTTTGGAGCCTGACCTGAGAGCACTGGCCCCAGGTAGCTGAAAGGCTTATTGGCTGCCAAAAGCTAAGCAGTACCTTTTAACTGAAGCTTATGGTCGGTATGTAGGATCTGCACAGCTTTCGAAGTTAAGGTTTTGATGTAGGATCAGCAGAAAATTTGAGGCCAAGATTATTGATGTAGGATCAACGCAACTTTGAAGGGATAGGGCTAGTGACATAGGATAAATACAGTTTTTGAATTTTGATTGTATTTGGACGATTTACGAGTGTTGGACAAAAATGCTTTTCAGTGGGTGACTATTACTGAAACTTTGTGTGATTCTATGTTCTGCACCACAAACAGATGAAATCGTTAAGTGTATTTTATTAACCTAAACTGATTCTATGTTTTTGATAATTTATCTTCCGTCCAGAACAAGCAAAACCCCAGATATCCTCCAAAAAGGGGTATCCTCAGAAAGGTAAAGAAGAGAACCTATTCAAGAATGAAGATGAAGTTGAGGGTGGATCGGATGCCGACGAAGAGGATATCACGTCCGGTTCGGCAACTGACGAAGTGGAAAGCCGCCGTATAGAACCTGAACTTGAGGGTCTCATCAGGCAGCTGATATAACTTTAGTAGGACTCTATAAAACTTGGAATCGACGAATGGCACGCCACGACCTTTACCCAGATCTGATGCGAAATCCTCTTCTTCTAATGCGTTCACAATCATCTGCTCCTCTTTCTTTGCATGCAGATAGCCTTTAAAGGTACTTATGTACGCATAGGACATTTTGAAAAATTGATACGTCTGACGACACCACACATTTGAAATGGTGGTAAACTCTGCACAGATAATCAAAGTAACAATGCTTAACCGCTTGTTAGAAATTATCTATTATTAGATTTATATCTAATGCTAAAAATCAAGCAACATGGTGTTGTAATCATAAACAGTGCATAATGGTATGTCAGACGTAAACTTAAGTATGATGTTGTTAGAAAGTTAGAATACGTTTAAAGTATAAACAGTTTAATCTCTTAGTTTTCCAACCTCACATTCAAAGACAGAAGAAAGACTTGTATTTTATTTGTCGATTCTAATCATGGCTTCAAATATGGTCAAATAACCAACAAATATAATGAATTCAAGAATAAGCGCTAGAAAAGAAAGTTGCGAGAAGTAAATCAACAAAACAAGATGGTAGCTTAGATTTTCGTTGAAGATCTTAAGATCATATTAAGCAGAAATGTATAAGTTGGGGAGTGTATTTCAAAGCTTTCAAGAGAGAGTTACTGGACTGCATACTAACAGCATACATCGTGAAGGGTAGCAGCATCTCATCAATGCCACATCTTTCGTTTGGGGATTACGTGATAATGAGCGAAGAGCTTCTTTTGTGAGACACACAGTAACAATGTATTGACACAAACGTCCGAGAATCTAATAGCGTCATTTTGACAAAAGTGAAAAGATAACAGCTACGAAGAATTACACTAAAAAAGTTACACAATCTCTAAGAAATCTAGTTAGCATGTACACGTGTTTTTCATAAGACTATCATATATTGCTGAGAGTTGTAAATTTTTGAGGCTGAATATATCTGAAAATTATTCTTATCTGGCATTTGAGTGAGATCGATTTTGCGTAGTTTTTAGAGCAAAATCCAAAGATCATAGTGTGTGGCGGGATCTTTAAGACACAGAGACCTTAAAACTACACGAAGTAGCAAATTCATTTTATACTTAATAGCTTTTTACGCTGATACTCCTCAGAGTACAAAGTCGTCAGAATATGAAATTGAAAAGGGAAACAATGAAACTGATACCCGACTATGTTTTCAAAAGGGTCAATCAGAACTCTGACTTTCAGATTGGTGTTTTTTTTGACCAATCAGTGTCCATGAAACTGAATTGTTAAGCGACAAGGCCCAATATAAAGACAAATTCTTTTGTTTTCATAGCAATAGTTTTTTTGCTTTGATGTGGACTGACTCCTTAACGGCCAAATGAAAAGCAGACCTAGCTTTACCTATTATAGGAAACGATCATTCGTATACATTTTGGCACAGTCTGGGCTTTCAAGCAAGTGCTTTCCTATGGTAGAGTCGTATTGCCTGGTAGTGTTTTTAGGTTTTGACATCCGAGGTGGCTGTTTCCTTGTAGGAGCTGATGCTTGGCGAATACAGGAAGGAATATGCTGCCTGATTCTATCAGCTAAACTCAAAGTTGTGCCGCCAACATAGGCAGCCTCGCACTGTCAAGAAAATGAGTAGAATTCGTAGAAGACACACAGCTTTTATGGTTAGTTGAGAAGGTTTCTTTTTGGCATAAACTACGCGTGGGATCACAGAGCCGAAGCACTTCCTACGCCCTTTTTGATCAGGTTTTCTATTTAAAGCGAAACGTTTCCAAGATGTGGTAGTTTCAAGTACAAGGAGCATTCTTATGTTCAAAAGGTTTTTCACTTGCGATAATTTAGCTTTGATGGTCAGCAGCATCTCCCAGACAACTGTTAGACAAAAAGATATTCTTTAATGAACCCATTTCTGCCTTTAATTTCTCTTTTGAACAAATCATAAGTGCACGGTGCACCAGGTTTGATGAGGTTCACCTTGCGTATTTTGGGCCAAACAGAGGTCCAAGGAATGTAAGTTTGCTATACACACTGGTAACGAATTTAGTGCCATCCTTCTCCTCCAAAACTTCAACCGTAATATGAAGTCGAGTCTGGGCTCTATTACAGTTTTGTTCTTAAACTTTGGTCAAGTTAGGCTTGATATTCTTACAAACCAGACTCTAATCAACAATGTTTGCAAATTATATCTGTCTGATTCTAGTAACAAGAAAATAGAAGATTCATTTTAATAATCGACTAGAGTTTTTAGAGCTTGCATGCGTCAGTCCTTAGTTTAAACTAAATTAGCTACTCCTACTCCGACGACCATTGGACATCATAAAGCTAATCCCTGTTGCAAAAAAATGACAAGGATCAACAAACGTTACGTAAGACTAGAGTGGTATTGCTAATAATTTTATGTATGAGCTGAAAGTTGCCAGAGAAATGTATCATCACCTTGAAGCGAACTTGGTACCCACACGATCGTTGCGTTTTGCTCCACCCCTAAGTTATGACAACCCTAATGATCACATTTAAGTCGTTACGCCAGCTCTCTTTCCTTTTACCGCTGTACATCACTATTTAACTTCATGTAGATTTGAAGAGCAGCCCCTCTGCGCAGCCTGATTTGCCAATAGCACAACTATTCTCTAATATGTAAAATAGTCTATCAATTTATCCCATCTGGCCTATCGATTTGTGCTATTCCACCAGGAAGAAAAACCAGTACCTTACAGCCCTTTTCGTACTCTTAAAACAAAAACCTAACTTTGCATGTTTGTATGTCCCCTTCGTAACTTATGAACAACGTGGAACAAAGTGAAGCTTAGAGAACAATGCCAAAAAGTGTAGAGGCAGAGGTGCAATTTTGAAAAGAGTCGGTATGTCCTCCCATGGCAACCATTAATGTTTTTCCGGGGAAAGGTTTGCAATGGAAACGAAGATGAGGAAAGAAAAGGTGAAAGGCAGTAGGATGGTATAATGTTTCAATGGCACTGCTTTGTAAAAGACAATACGAACATAGGACAACAATTCCACAGCATAGGCTTCAATTAATATCGAAATGGGCATATTATAAACCAAACCAAACCATCACATATCTTATTAATTCTCTTAACGATTAAGGTTTTTAATGCTTACTAGCGTCCCCAGCCTCTTTTTTAACTCTTTTTTAAACTGCGGAACATCCACGGTCATCAATTGCACGGTAAACATCGTATGGGCTTCGTATGTACAGAAACGAAAAATCTTCCATCCTTGTTATGGTCCAGAACACATAACCCTTGGAACCTTTTTATCCACTCAATGTAAATAAAATATAAACTAAACATAGAAACTTCATCGTTTTAAATAATTCTCTAAGGACAATTTGAAGAGTAAAGGTTTTATTTTTCATCACTTTAACTTCACCTTCTTGTCTCTCTTCGCTAGTCCTCTTCTAACATTTGCGAAAGGCAGATGCTATAATTTTAGTGTCTCCATTGACACTTATACAGTATTCTGATAATTAGGGATTGTCACTCGATATTGTTTAAAGACACATGTAATAACTGTTACAGTGGGCAGCTCATGTGGCAAGGAAGCAGGCTTTACAGTTGCATCTCATAAGCTGCGTCAACACGGGCATACGATTTGCTCTGTAGATTACGATCCACGTTGATTCATGCGATTACGATTACGAAATTATATTATGGAAGCTTGAATTCAACCAAAGGATTTACGATTACGACAGTAGTTTTAGCCAATAAAAGCACTAGTTTATGTAAATATTAACAGCGGCGCTGGAAGTATTAAGCATACCACATACTCCAACCAGGATAAACACAGTTGACGAACTTGTCATCGAAGAAGTAAGAATATATCCATGGCAGTTTAACTTCTAGCGACAGAAATATAAAAATAGTGGAAAATCTGAAAATTCATAGGAGGAAATTGCTTTCAGAAATATTTAGACTAACAAAACGTGCCTCTCTTCTCGAAAAGTCTGGCTCGAACTAGTCTACTAGTCGTGTCTCAGAGATGAAAGTGTATTAGAAAGGGAGTGAATTCCTTAGTTCATTGCTCGCGCGTACCACCATTGCCCTTTATTCTTACTTCGATGATGTTGTATCTTCAGAATCGTGAGCACTTCCAACTATTTAACAGAGGAGCTTTGGAAGAGAACCGTATCCTCCTTCGAAGTCGCCAACGTAATGATTTTCTGTTTTCTGCTCAAGGTTTCTATCGTAATCAAATAGGACAGTGTGAACCATTTGAAACTGAGTAGTCAAAATTGTCACATGTCCAATCATAACCGTAGTCTGTTTTCTCATGTTGACGCAGCTATACTTTTTCTTCATCCTTGGCAAAATGCGTGACAAGGCACTGTACCAACTCATCAACGGCCTTCAAATTCGTTCATTTGTAATTCTTATACTTATAGATCCTCGCTGCAACACTGGTGCAACAATCTTGTGACTTGCCTGTTTTAAGTTCAGTAGGCAGCGAGATTTTACTATGAATCTTCTTGGCATTTCAAAAATATTTATTCCTAATAAAATCAGGAGGAGGAGATGTTTTGATACAACATTTTGCAAGAGGTAAAAATTGCTGCCTAAGTATCATGTTCAACAAAGAACTCCATTCCAAACGTTTTATCTTTGAACAAAAATTCTATGCATATGGAACATAAAACAAATGTACACATGGTGAACTTAATCAAACAAAAAAGCCAGAGGCTATTACTAGTAAATGGCCTAAAAGGATTTAATTTCTGACTGTATCAATTAGCTAAAAAAACCCTTGGTAGCATAAGAAACATTCGAAGCAGACGAAAGCTGCAGCACTATAACATTAGAAGTTCGGAAGAAATATTTAATGTGTCGCTACATTAGGATATACAAATTAATGATTAGCTGTTGACTGGGAGGTCCTGAAGAAGCTAATTTACAACAGGGTTTCTGTTCAAATATGATAAAATTTCCCTTCTCTTGACCAGTTCAATATCACAGGTGCAATTTTGTTTAAGTAGCATGACTGCAAAATTTCTTATACTAAAATATATAGTATATTTTAGTATAAGAAGTATATTTATATAGTATATTTTTAAAGAAAGAGAATTGCAACTGGACACGAAAATGGTATTATGTAGCAAAGAAATATAATTTAGCAGTCATGTGTCATGTCACAGTTAAAGATGTCAACAATGCCAAGCTTGAATACTGCTGCAGATTTTCAAATGGAGTCTCTAACAAATTAGCCAGTAAAATACTGGATAAACATTGGGATTAGTTGCTATACATTATTGCAACTAGAGCCATCAATTTATATTGCTGTCATCAACTATGGGTTTTACTTAAATTGCTCAAATCTATCATATTATCACAATCCTATGGCACAAAATTTGATGTCTCAAAATAGCCTTATGCTATGGTCTAGGTAGAAAAGAAGAGAAGGAAAAGAAGAGAAAGGAAGATGGATAAATAGCATGGAAAGAAGAACAAGAATAGGAATAGAAAAATCAGTAAGAATTAAACAACTCGAAAACGGTAAGTAAACGTACATGTGAAATTATCGATTGTGCCATTATGATTAATGACAGAAATACAATGAATGTAAATCGGAAGTGAAAAGCGATAAATTTTCTTCATTAGCAATTTTTAAAACATTCTTATAATGCGTTTGTATTTAGTTGGTTGAAGCGCATTATATCAAACTCGAAATATCGAGATGTTCCTTTTTTTGTTATTATATATCAGTTGCTGAAATTCATTTAAACGCATTCGTTCTTTCATGTCCAGGATCTGTTTCTAAACATCATTGCTGGTGAATTTTCGGAAATAAATTAAGCGTTCGTCCTCAGCTTGATCCGTTCCGGGACAGGGGGGCAAGCATTGACGGTTTTAATCAAGAGTGCAGGCCTAGTACAGTCTCCTGCTTCTTTAAAAACATTCTTACTTAAGCAGATTCAGTGTCAAAATTGAATTTAAAAAAACAGAAGAAAACAAGGAGGAAGGTAAAAGCTCTTCACTCTTTTGGTTAGGGAAAAGGATAAAAAGGAAGTAAACAGTCACCAAGATGAAAGAGAAAAGAAGAAAAAGCAAGGAGGACAAAGGAAAGACATCGTGTGGTAATTGAAGAAGTAAAACTTAAGAAGCATCGAGGGAGAAAGTAGAAAAAAGAATGATAAGGAAACACTGCAGTTTGGTTGTGCACCATCAGAAAGGTATATTTTTATACACATGTCACTCCAGTTGTTAAGATAAAGATCATGATCGTTCGATGTCAGGTATTTGGGGACAGGTGGCAAGCTATGATAACACAAAACTACCAGCCTGATTTCATTGTCACAAACAAAGCGGTCACTTAATATGTCACTGAGGTACAAACACTCAGAAGTTTGAAAAAATGAGAGTTGCAATAAAGGAAACGTCGGAGTTGTTTGTCAGAGGCGGTAAACACAGTTTAATTTTTGCGTATTGTAGTCAGATTTCTGACATTATCACTAGGTGTCAAGTTTTTTTATTTAAGATAAATCATGTTGGAGTGCATAAAATACTCTGGCAGAACTATTTCAAGCTTAGAAAATATTTATATCACTGGCATTATAAGGATTCCTAGTGAGAATGACTGTAAGGAACAACGATAAATGAAAATAATACTTTCCTTTTGGAATAAATGAATAGAACCCAAAGCTATGATACTTCATCTATTATTTTCTATAATTAATATAATCCCAGCCAACCACAATGACCTAGATAACTATCGAAAGGCAGAGAGTCATAATGTTTCCATTCTAAAACTTGATGCACTTACAACACGACCCATCATGACTTAAAGCAAGTCCATAATACTCCCAAACTATGAAATTTCAATAGACTTGCACGAAACGGATTTTGAAGTAAATATTGATTGTTAACTTACACACAATATTGCTCAAAAAGCCAATAGGGCATGTACCTGCTCTTCAGAGCATGTAAAGGTCAGTGATTATCAATAACCTGCCAACTACTTTCTCTCTCTTTACAACCAATAGTTCAGTAGAATCACTAACCTTTGAAAACGTTTATGATTTCTTGCCTACTCACCTCTACAGTGACCTAATGAAATGAAGTTAAGTGGCGAAGGCATGAGAATATCGCAATTGGATTAGATTACCGTATGAGCTGGAGTGCAGGAGCTTTGAGGACAACAACTTTGGATACCGCTACATTGCAATTGAGAGAACATAACTTTAATATTATATTGCAAGCATTTCATAGAAAATGTTACACGAAATAGCTATGTGTCATTTGTTTGACATATGTAGACATTGTTAGCAAACTGCAATGAAATTCAGGTAGTACTGAATACAGCTGGCTTGTCGCTTGTTATGGAGAGGCAATGCAAATCGAGATCATATATCTCCTTACAGTTCTTGAGTATCATGGGATTTTATGAACGTCGTCACCAGGATAGAGTTAGAAGAATAAATTACATTAGAGCTTTTTCTTGTGAGGCTGCTCATTGACTGCATCGGTTCTTCTCCATACACAATCTCAAATCACACACAAGTGCTTATCGAACAACAATCTGTGGTAAAACATAAAAATGTTTTCTACAATAAGAGTATGTGTGAGAAACTTAAAGACTGAATTGATTATTTGTTCCCTCTGATATCTATACACGACGAACAAAGAATCATGAGGTGCATAACTGCGTTGGCTTATCTAGATAGTTTAATATGCTGCTTCTGTATGCCTTGTACAAGACTTTGGAAATGCTTTGGGCTTAAACCGATTCGACAGTCTGTGTTTACTCGACTATTACACGTTTCTTTGCTAGGAGTTATCACTATGATTGGGCTGTTCATGCTCTCATTCAAGTCACGGAGGTTCATTGAAGATAAAATCTGTGCAAGAATAGATCAAAAATTATGTGAGATGTTGCACGGTCCCGCTCCCGTGTACAGGATGTGCTTCATACTAACAGTTTGGTTTAGCTTACTTGCTATAATCGTAATTGGAGTCACCGAAAGTACACGGTGGAGAGCATACTTCCACAACAAATTCTGGACTCTAAAAACTGTAGCCATCTCTTGTTCAATAGGTGGATTTATATTCTATCCAAGGACATTATACACGGGGGAAGTTTGGCACTTTTTTGGACTAAACGCTGCATTTGCTTACGTGATTCTTCAGTTTTTGTTCTTAATTGACATAGCCCATTCTCTAAATTATCGATTTGTGACCTGGGTCGAGTCAAGAGAATCAATTGTCAAAGCCAAGTATTGCTACATGTTGCTATGGATACCGACGATTTCTCTTTATGTTATCTCATTCTCGTCCACAATATATTTTTATAAGGCATACGGATTTAAGTCTGAATGCAGCAATAACATATTCTTTATATCTTTCCATCTGTACATGTGCCTGTCAGCATCAGGTATCTCCATTCACCCTACAGTTCAAGTAGCAAGACCTAAATCCGGCTTATTTCAATCCTCTGTCGTGACAACCTACAGTACGTACGTTCTCTGGCTCACTTTATCAAATGAACCAGACGAAATTTGTAATCCACAAAGAGAGTTTCTTTATCCTGAGGATCCATTATCAAATGTTCAAATACTTGGTGGACTAGTGTTTACATTTGCAATTCTACTTACTTTCTGTTTGCGTGACATAACATATCCTCAGTACGGCAACCTAAAACAGTCAACACAATACCTTCATTTACACAACTTCAGAGACACTACTTGGAATGGCAGTTTCATGCCTGAAAGAGAGGCTATTATGTCAGAAAGAGCTGACGCTGGCCGTGATAAAGGCGCAGTTGCAGTAATAGACGATGAGACCGAAGGGGTGGAGTATAGTTACTCATTCTTCCTGGTAACTCTATCATTAGCAACTTTGTATATAATGATGACTTTGACATCTTGGTATCGTCCTGAGGAGGAAGAAAATTTTTCTGTCAAACTAATAGCAGGATGGGGCGCTATCTGGATTAAATTATGCAGCGGAATCTTCTGTGTTTTCACATACATTTGGACGTTGATCGCCCCTGTTATTTTCCCACATTCGTATAAGGATTTAGTATTTTATGACATCCTCTTTAAAACACAAATGTAAAAGACATTTGTCGGGTAACCACTTGGTGTTATTGTTAAATAAAAGTCTAATGATATGAGTCACTTAACACCAAACAAGATGCAGTATATATCTTGTTACAAAGAAAGGAATTTCCAGCAGCCCTGATAATGAAAACATGTAGTACACTTTATCAGCCCCGTTGTTTTGAGAACTGAACTCCTTTCTCTGATAAAAATATAGCTTTCTGTCTCGCATTGGCTCTACAAAACGCCTACCTTGGCCTGATGCCGCAGTTTCTGTAGCAAAACATCAATATACTACTACTTTGAAAAGTACAATGTAATTCGTTTGTTGGTACCTTATATATGCAAGACAGAAAGCAGTGTCTGATGCAGTTACCCCAATCTCATACTACACCCTAGTCAATGTTTGGTAAGTTGGGTTTGATGATAATTAATGCAAAAATAAATAATAATGAAAACTTTTATTTTAGCCTACCTTTTTTATAAAGGCAACAATGATTTTACAAAACAGTTGGTACTCATAGAATCCTCTAGCATGTAGTTTATATATGTGTACATTTTATGATGCAAATTAAATCCCGCAAATCATTTGGAATAACGTAGAATCTCCTAAAATTTGTTTGCTAAGCTAATGTCCAGCACATATTCATATCTTTTACATTGACGTAAAGCCAGGCTCTTTTTACCCTGAACGACAGTAATGTTTGCACCGGGTTGCAAATTTTTCATGCTTGCTTGATTGCTCGTTAGCAAACGAGTTGGCTCAGCCATGTGCACTTTAATTTAGAAATGTTTACGATTACATCATGGTTTCTGAATTCCTTGCACTCAATGCGCGCTATATTGTAATTCAGCAGAAGGTTTGCAGATTGTGGCCTCAAGTACTTTGAACGCTGTTGGGAAGGGTAATTCCTACTCATAGAAGCGAAAGAGATAGGGCATGAACTTCTGGGTTAATTGTCAGACCCTCGCAAAGAAGTAAAAATGGAATATCAGGTAAAGAGCTACATCAGTACCTCCAAATGCTGCTTAGAAACTGCAAAGAACTGAAAATGTACATAGTTAGTCTCCGTAGTCTCGATCTGATATTTTTACAGCATGCCTGGCCATGAAATATTTTATCAAAGTGGCAGATCCAAGAATTTGTCATGTCGAGGTTAACCCTAAGAACCAAGTTTTAGCTTATTGTTTTGTTATTTATAAACTTTTTTGTATCCCTGGATTTCTAAAATTATGCAACTTATGTGTCATAGCTGAACATGAAACTATCAAATTATCCTTTCAGTTAATCGTTGGTCAAAATGAAGATATGGTTCTGGATGGATGCTAAGAGGGTCAGTGGCCACCCTTTGACACTGTTACTGATTTTACTCCTTTATTTTTAACTTTATGTTTTGTTTTATTTTCCATTCCCAATTCTTCGATTATCTAAGTTTCTCTGTCTGAATCCTAGAGCAAACACGTAAAAAATACCTTAGAGAAAATGAGAAAGACAGTTTTAGATCCATATTGCTCATTTTCATGACGCGATGCCTTTTGCCAGTAGCGTAATTCACGGATTTACTTTTCGAAAGAAAAATATAACTACGTAAGATAAAACAAGAAATCCTTTTCAGAAATAATAATATTTGGATTAAAGTTTGAGGAATGCTACTCTTATTGCTTATTGTTTATGCATTTTTCCTACGTAATGAAATTAATGTGTAAAGAGAAAGAGATAATAATTGCATGTCACATCAGCCTTAAAACTTTGAACACAAGTAAAACTATTTTGACTCTGAAATGCTTTGGTGTTTACACCCCCTGAATCGTCAGAACAAGATCAAAACGGAAAATGGAACTTATAACATCCTCTCTTGAAAGTTCCAGTTGGGGTTTGAGTGTAGAAATTGACACTTTGTTTGTTGGTTTATCTAAAAGGAGGGTTGAGCAGCAAACTCATTTTGATCAAGAAACTTTTCATCCATTCACGCTAGCTCTCCTTCATCATATTACCAATAATTTATAGGACAAAGCACACAAACAGATGAATGTGATAAAGTAAAACAAGGGTTTCCTGAGGAGTGTGAGAAATGCAATCTAGCAGGAAGGAGTGATACAACAACGGCAGATTTAATACAAAGTCTTTTTGCATGAGCTAGGTAAGAGAAGAGGTATTTTCACAGACTATAAGACAGATAAATGAAATTTACAACATCTTCCGTCTGAAATACTAAGATAAGCATTCCGTAATTCTTCAAGACAACTGGAACTTTAGTTAAGATATTCTGCGATTGCCAATTGGATGGTTCTCATCCTATCTCTTGTCCTTGTTGATATAGGAATAGAGCATATCGAGCTGACTGAAGTATGGTACTTAATGGGATAGTAGCTTATTTTCTCAAAATGAGATCTTAAATATTCCTAAATTTGATAAGTAAGTACTTTTAAACCCTTTCCAACAATTGCACAGATGTACAACCATTGGAGGTTTTGAAGGTTTGCGGGGCTCTATGACGTCATGCGTCGCAAAGCAGATCAGATATGATCGTACTACGCAAGTTCCCTCCGGTGGGTATAGTTTCACGTTTTCACATATTTCCACGTGATTAACATGCGCAGTCAGACACATACTATTTTCTTAGCATTTAAGGGCGGGGTCCCCCAGAGGTGCGGAGCGTCGGGCCATGGCCCTTTCGGCCACCCCCTAAAGCCGCCACTGTGCACACCCTACGTAACCTTTCATACAGATACTCTGAAACTTGTTAATAACATTGCTGAGTGTAAGGTTAGGAAGCACATCCTTAGGAGGAAGTGTTCTACTAATGAAATTTACTCTTATGTAGCTATCGCCATAGCAGTTTGTCACTTTTTGAGAAGAAAGGATTTGAAACGATAACTTTTGATAAATAATAGAGAATTAGAAACTTGTGTCACCAACTGGACATTTTTCTTTATAAATCTCAAACGCTTTTAGGGTAGGGGTTTTAATGTAAACTATAGAACCAAATATTCACATCATCGATTGTGCACTTCTGATCTTTTTTCGCGGTTTTGGAAACGCAGCTAAGAATAGTGTCATTTTTCTTTTTGTTGTAATCTCTTATTATACGCCCTTTTAAGCCGAGAGACTTTTTGCTTGCACCTCATTTTTACATTTTGTAACCTGGGTAGTGTCCAACAAACAGCACTTTTCCGAGTAAAAACCCGTTCTATTATTTGTACAAGTTTTATGTATTACAGCATAAAGAAAATTAATATTTCAATATGTTTTATGCTTTAAGAGCTTTTAGAGATTTTTCCTTTGCTTGTGTCCTGCTTTTAACATGTATCTTGGCTCTTGAGCAATTCAGACTTTCACGAAATCAAGGCTTATATTGCCTAAAACAGGAAGACATACTCTTATGTTTAGTACCAGAAAATACGTCTGCTACTCATAGACTGGTCAAATAATATCGGCTCCTGAAATTATATGTTTCACACTTCAGCCAGGCACTACCTATCTACTACTGTGATCCGTAGACAAAAGAGGCTGATACTGGGACCCTTACATAACATGTTTTTCCTTTATAGAGTTAAATCTCTCTCTTTACATGGTTGCTGCATATGATGATAATGGGGTTTTAGAGGTTTCTAAGTGGTAGACCAATTTTCTCATGTAAGCATTAAGAGCGTACACCTTCATGAATGTGAGGAGATTGTTGTCCAACTTTTGCAGCATTTGACCACCGATATCTATATATAATAACATCCCATTTACTGACATTTGAGTTTTTAAAAATAATACACACATACAGACACAATTTTAGTTCCACGCCCTTCCAACTTAGAAAACCAAGAAGCAAGTGTTTCTTTTGGACAGTTTAATGAGACATATTGAAATAAATGCTAAAGAGTAAAATGCTTCTTCCCTAGGACTGCAGGGATCTGGAACTCTGTGTCTTCAGACTGCTTTCCTTTAGTTATGACCTTGATATTTTTAAATCTAATGTCAATCACAATCCTCTAGGAAATGTTTAATTTTTTTGTCTTTAATTACATCTATTTTTCTGTTCAGTTTCTGTTTCTAATTCTTTCAAAGTAACTCAATACCGTGATGTGTCAAAGAAGGCGTTTATTACTTAATGTTCATCGATTTCTTCTGGTCTGTCGTAGCATTTTCTTTTTTCGTAAAGGTCATCATGCTCTGAAAATTTTATATTCGCCAATATAAACAGCTCTTTAAAAGCCCAGAAAGTTAAATATGCATACAAGTTGCTTAATCCAGGTAATACGACAGTTGACTATTTACAGAATCCCTATATTGTGTACCTATATTTTCATATTTTCAGGCTGCTTTGCTTACTGCCTTGCTCTTCTAATTCCGACACCTTCTTTTCTAACGGTTCTAGGGAAAACATCACAGTTCAAACGCCGTGAAAAGCCCCCAGACAAAGCCCTTCATACACCAAAATTCTCTCAAATTCTTAAATATCTATGTTATCATCTTTTAGTTAATTTAATCATTATGTTTCACTTGAATTAGTTGATTAACTCTTCTACAAAAACCGGTCATATTCATACGATGAATTTTGTTACCGATTCTTATCACATCAATACGGTATGTAGCCATTGTCATAAAATATCAAACCTTAGAAGGATTTCAAAAGAAAATTGTTGTATAGGGGTTTAGTTTCGAGTTTTTTGCCATAGGTGGAGTATCATATGCGTCGGGTTTTTTCTAGGGGGTATGATGAGATAACAACAGTAAAGACTTTCATTCTCGAGGATGAATAATTTCTGAACTACAAGGAAACCAATTCCCATCGCACTGATCACAATTTAAAAGCGGTGTCATTGGTGTGCGCAAGGGAAAAAGGGAGCACTTGCGCCCATAGAAGTGTTAAACTATAACGATATCGATGAACAATGTCTATTCTTGTCTGTAATATTGCCTTTTGCACCTTGGCTTAGCTGTTGACTATAGCACACAGGAAGAGAAGGTGCAATGATACCCACAGATTTTATTACACAGGTCATTGCTATACATAAGAGCGCTTGTTTCATGTCATATCATCATGACTAATGGTTTCAGTGTATTTTCAAGCAGACTAGACTCGACTGTGGTGCAAGTTGCATTATTGGCTCTGATGTTTGGAAAGTGAATGTCATGTGATGCCACCTATGTAGGCTGTGGGGCCTAATCTTTTCTTGGGTTGCCATGCAAGAGGTTCCAGCGACGGTGTCTAAAATACTGTCCTTTGTGATGATGAGTAAACGTGGTATTATAGGGAATGATGCCCCTGTATTGTGGTTGTGATGCTGTATCTTTCCTATCACACCACCATTCTGATGTAATGAAATTTCTTTACCACTCCATCATCATTCTTACTGCAGTACGGTTGTTTGACAACACAGCCCCGAGGAAAAAGTCAAAAATGCTATGATGATAAATCATATCAATGCAGACTAACCACAGCAATTACATACTGCATGTACACCTGGCTTTTATGTCAAACTTTCAAACTTTAAATTTCAATATCTAATTCTTTGGTAAGTAATGTTTAGAGCTGCCTTTTATGATGATAGGAGACGCATGAGTACTCGTGATTCCATTATGTAATAGGCAAATGCAATAATAATATTTTTGGTGATAGAGTAGAGTACATTTCGTAATCGAAATGTGTAAGTATAATTTATGCTTTCCAACTCCTATTCCCGATGAGAAATGCTAAATTTCTCTAGCAATGTGGCTGATTCTAGATCAGAAGTTAGGCCTACTCTATTTTTAGATGTTCATTGCAGCATACGCTATTGTTACCTTTGTCGAGAAGAGAACATTCTCTTTGTAATGGTTCAAGTTCAAATATGGATATTTTTATAGTTGAAAACTCATTAAGCATCTGCTACTTTAAATAATTCCTAACCTGATTTGTGCCCTTTTGAACAAACGTATAACTACCTGGATTCTAGTTATCTATGAAATTCTCTCCTTTTTTTTCTTATTGTGAACATTTTTCCATTTTAAACAAAGTAAGTGACCCCTTCCTTGTTTGTATTAGTAAATGCTTGCTGTATGCAGAATGATTGGTCTTGCAAGCTAAAGCATTTTGATGCGGAGCTTGAGAATGTTTATTGGACAAAACCCGCTAGTTAAGCAATGGAGCCTCTGGAGGATGGACTAGAATGTGCTCGTAGCTGTGTCAAATAAATGGTTATCAATATTGTGCCTCTTATGGGCCTTCTGCTGGCCAGGATTATTTACTTCACTTGATTCGCCTTTCGAAGTTACTAAATAGTTCAGTCTTGGCTCGTTTCACTTAACAAAACGCTTGAAATTGAGAAAAGGACCATTAAGGTAGTCATAACTCCACAACGTTTCGTAATCAGCACTTGCTCTTTTATAGTATTTACAATGGATTTGTGGACCTAAGATAGCCTTGACCCAGGAAGAAACGTTCCCAAGTCACAGTTTCCTTGCCAGTGTATCCTAGGTCAATTGTCCCTGTTTAGCCGTATTATGACAAACACCCCACGCAGACAGTAATCGACATGAAGGAGAAGTACCCTTTAAGTCCTCGTGTATGAAATTTGATTGAGGCAATGCGGTGCTTTCATTTGATACTGCAAGTTATATGCTCCAAAGTTCAAAGGGTATGGTGTTCCA
>JAAAKL020007539.1:0-16790 GCA_010016065.2 Carybdea cf. marsupialis auct. non (Linnaeus, 1758) | reverse complement strand
TATTGATAGACTTGCCCTTATCTGCAAATAAGCATCTTTCCATACACACTTCGTCATCCTCTACCATAAAACTTGCGATGGCAAAGGCAATAGGTATACGATAGCCAGTATGAACTCGGAAAAATATTGCATTTTTATAGCCTGACTCACGTAGTACATTTCCAGTTTCCATTGACCAACATCCACAAAAACATAATAGAAAGTTTGCAATGAAGTCTACAGTTAATAAAAACATGTCAGAAGAGATAGTGGTGTTGACTAATACAAAGAAATTCGGAGTATCTTTGAAGCATGAACCACATCTATTTGCCTGTCAAATCAAGAAAAAGTCTGAGAAAAGTCCTTTTACGAACATCAAAGTTTGAACACTTGTATAGACACCACCTATAAATTAAATCAGCAATTAACATTGCATGGCTTTTATCGTTAATCGTTGTTTGTAAAGTTATCCTTTTCACCACAATAATTCACCTGTAAAGTTGCAAGATACGTGACTTTAAACAGGTTTGTTTTTTTTCTCAGTGAGAAGAATTCTTTTAAATCGTTTACATCTTCATACTCTGGTATCAAGTAGTTGGATAAAAATAAGCCCTACAGTAAGACAGGAACAACTTTAAAATCACGTATTACCTCCATAATTTATGCATTTTACTTATTTGTTTTTGTTTCTTCTTCAAGCAATGCTTAGAAGGTATCTAATGTAGTGTTTTTTCTTTCTCCAGCTTTTCATTCTTCATTCCGAGAGTTGCTTAATATGATTTCTTTAATATGCTATTTGGAGAAAGCAGGCACTAAGCTAATCCTTTCGTGTTATTTTTCGTGGTCTCGGTTTTTTCACGTTTACATTAATTTTCAAAATTACCTGCGTCGCTATCACAGTCTATACTCGGATTCAGTAGAAAATAGACAAACACTTTGTTATTGTCTTAGTAATTCAATGGCAACGAGCAATGCATGACCTTTCCATTGTTATGTAATTGGCAAGAAGTCAAGAAATGGATACCTACAACATCTCGTGCCTTTGGTGAAAAGGTACAATCGACTATCTTAATGAGATGCGAAACGACTACGGGGCGATTTCAAGATGCTTTTATTGGATAGTAAAATCTCTCTTTCTCTCGAGATGCGAAGCTTATAATGGTCAATGTCAGTTGTCTTCGACGAATTACGAGACACTTTTTATCGGGAGCTTTACAATATCTCAGCGACAATTTGTGCGATGTGAATAATAGACTGTTTATTACACACTATTATTGGTACAGTACAAATACATTATAGTTAGAGTAAACAAATACGCATATGCAATTGGTTTGCACATACACAAAAGACTTCTTCGTATTGTGTAAAGTAGTGTTGTTGTGGAAATAACAACAAAAGTTGTCAGTGTGTTACATAAAACTTGACTTTTATTAATCCTACCGGGGCGTTATTTAAATGTCAGCACATACTGCTTTGATTAAGTCGTGAGAAAAGGTTTTGTTTAATGATCTCTACTGAATCAGTAAATGTCAACAAATAGAGTGATTCATTGTATCAACTTGAAGTACAGAACAGAAAATCAAACATTTTAGTGGTTTTCAAGTATGTGCAAGCAGGGAAGAAAAGGAACATGACCATATATTTTACTTATATAGATATAAAAAGTTGACTGTGAACTGGATATGATCAGAGCAATATAATTACATGGAGCTAGATATATTGCAACTATTTTACATATATAAATAGTATGAACAGTTATTCAGCCTCACTGCAAATTACAGAAGCAAGTTATAAATATATTTTTATAATTATGCCAAAGTCAGCTGAAATTTTGTCTTTTTTAGAGGATGCAGTCCTCTTATCGATAAATTTTGATCACGATGAAAGGGTATTAAAATGTCAAGCTAAAAGAGATCATAGAGTATCTTTAAAATTAAACATTAAACTGAAGAATTACGAGTTTCAAAGCTTCTTTGAATCTTTTAAGGTCATTTTCATCTCTATTATCTTCAGGTAGGTAACTTAAACCAAGCACCCCTTGGTAGTATGCTGATGACTTTGCAACATCTATTTAGTACGTTTTCCTATAATCTTCATTCTGTAATATTTTTTTAACTAACTGCACTTTTATTGGGCGTGCATACTTGATTTCTTTGCTGCGTACAATTGCTTAGTGATTCTTTATAAGGAACAGAGCACGATATTCAGATGGAAGTTATCTTTTCTTCTAGATACTGTAGTGTAGAACCGTATAAAGATATGGAACAATAGGTTAGGATCGGTACAAATGTTAACTAGAATATAGGCGTTGCGGTAGCTGAATGTGATATTTTTCATCCGCTAATGTAATCTAGATTAAGCTTTCATTATTGAAATGTTCAAGTTCCTTTCACATTCAGACTGCTGATAAGTGCAAATCCAAGACATTTTTACAACTTCTGATGTGTACTTCTTTGTATTGGTGGTGAGATATTTAGCGTTCAATCATTTAGTTTCTTAAGCTTTTTGCTTATTCCGAAGACCATCATTTCAATGTTCTCTTTTCTTGGTATTAATACATTCCGGAAATCATTTCCTTATTACTTTCTAGTAAAAACTTTGGATGGCACTGCCTTGCATTTGCTTTACTACAAAATTTTATTAAGGACTGCCAATCTCCCATTTTTTGACGTAGAAAAAAGGATCATGAAAATATAAGTTACATTAAAGGTATTTGCCCAGCGTCTCCTTATAAGCACTTGATGGTGACAACAATTGCCCTTTCTTAGACCAGAATCTAAACTTATAATTACAAGTGGTTCGGGAGGCGCTTCCTCCAAGCATCTTTATTCTCTATTAACTGCAATGATACACTGGTATCTTGATTATTTTATATCATTGCTTACTTAATTTTAACTCAATAAAATTCTGGTATCGAACAGGATTTTAAATTCTCGGTACTCTCAGAAGCTACATATGTTGTTTATTCTAGATCTAAGCCAGAATAGATTTTGTTAACATAACACCAGCTAAAACATGACATTTTTAAGCGCATTATTATCAGAATGAAAGAGGTTACACATTGAGAAACATTGACATCATTGTGTATGATTCTGTATATCCAAGTGATAAACAACGTGTACAGATTCTTCTCCCTTCATACGTGCATACAAGCAACATATTACGAATAGTAATATACTTCGATACAATAATATTATTGTTATTATTATTATTATTATTATTATTTCGACGAAATTTGTTCAGTGTCAAGTGATGATGAGAAATAAATTTCAACATGCTGACGAAACAGACGTAAAACATGCTTATGAAGCGACAAAACCTAAGTACATCCAATACGGTCATTTTAAGAGTAGCAAGGAAGTGATAAAAGATATGCGTAAAATGAAAGAGGGTCGTATCACTTCATCTCTAACATCACAGGGGTTTATTGTGACAGCCTTATTGAAGGAATGTTTTAATGACCGTGTTAAGGAATGGCTAAAATCTCTAAATTCGTTACCAAACAATATCTATAACTTTACCACCCGTTATCTAAATGATACTTTAGCCACACTTAAAAATTTTCATCTTTGGAAAAAGTCTGAAAGTGCGTCCTGTTTTTCTTGTCTGAATACCCAAACATTCCAACATGTTGTTTCTTGTTGCCCAGTCCATCTCAATGAACGAAGGTTCAATTGGCGACATGATTCTGTTTTACATATAATAGCCGACTTTTTTCTTGTATACGTGAAAGTATTTACGATTTATTGCGACACCAAGGACTATCCATCACCATAAATCATATCTGGTCAAGACTTACGACCTGATATTATTATAAAAAAGGCTCCTCGATATATGTGCTTGAACTGACTGTGGGTTTTGAGACTAATAAATTATTAAATTATCAAAGAAAAGCAGTGAAATACTCGGATTTGTGTAGTGATTTAAGTGTTACTTATGACGTGCAGTTTATTAATCTGTCAATGAGTGCTATAGGAGGGGTAGCGACAAACAGTAAATCATTTATACACATGATAAATGAATTGCACAGACAGAAGCTGATTTTCTCATCAGTTGCATCATAAGATGTACTTATTACATCTTCTGTCGACGTGACAAGAACTGGCCTGCGCCCGCGTTGCTTGTATGGTAGAAGTTTTTCTCACGTTATATTTTCATTACATATCCATTAACTGAATAGGTTATTTTTAAAGAGGTTGGGTTGTTTTTGTTTTTTTCTTATTGTTGTCGTTGTTTGTCGTAGTTGCTTTTGTTGTCGTCTTTTTCTTGTGAACTAGATAACTTATTCCAAGTTTAACATGCCAAGTATTTGGTAGTGTTTGACTGTAATTAGATATATATGAATAAAATACATCGTGAGTTTAAAAAAATTATTATCAGTAATATTAAAGCACTTCTGTTTACACGTCGGTGCGCTAGGACCTTTACTCGAATAAAATTGGAGACAACTATTAAGGAAACTTGGCATAGACTGTACAAAGCTCCTCAGCAAACGTACTGAAGGGGCCTTGAGCTCTTGGTATGATACTCTCTGCAGGAGAAACAAGGATAGGCCCAACTCAGCAAACCTCGACTTTTATCTATTTTTCATGTTTATCCCTTTCATTTGGTTACTATATTTCCCCTTCCTTTTCTTCCTTTTTTCTGTTTTCTTCTTAATATGTTGAATATATTAGTACTGTTGTTGTACCAATGTAAAGTAAATATCCGCTCCTATAAAATATTTCTGTCCCCTTCGTAATGGGTGAAAACAGTGAGAATGATTTGGACAATTTTACATCTATTTTTTTTATAGAGTTACAAAACGAAAAGATGGCGCTGAAGTTTAAAAAAAGTACAACTATTTACACTTTCGTGCTCCAGGACGTCTATTTGATCAAAAATGGAGACAACTATAAATATGTATAAACTAAGAATCTTGGGCTGCATACAAAATAAAGATTTTAAGAGTCAGCTTGCGATTACTATTTTACAATACCTAGGCATATTTCTGTCATCAGAATGGAGAAAAAAAAATAGTATTTTTTTACTTTCTTCTGGAATCATAAGTTTGAAAAATAAGCAAGTTAGTTTATCTTGCGATTACCACATAAGGAGTAGAGTAAACAGAGAAAGAGTTGAGGCTTAAAATAACAGAGCTAAGAAGATAAATAGAGTTTGGTGTAAGAGAGGCAATATAAACATTAAAAATAACATTTATTTCAAGCAGGAATTCATAAGCCCAAGGACGATGTCAGCCGGCAGTAAGAGACCTTTTAGGATCACTTATATAACCCTCGGCCCCCTAACAATGATTGGTATTTTTCTGGGCATTAAAGTGGTGTACAGAGATACTGTTCGTAGCGGCTATATTTTGCTAACCGCAACTTTAGCCATTCTTGAAAGACAGCACAATGAATGGTCTTCCTTCATCATTATCAGGCTCCCAGAATCCCCAGTAAATGGATTACGAATGACTGAAAATGCCAGCTCCGCCATTTGATATGATAACTTTGTCTCTGTGCATCTCAGAACTTAAAACTGATCATGTCATCATGCTCGCGCGATAAACCCTTATCAAAAACACAACAAAGCAATCCACCTCTTAATCGGAACTTACTTCTTCCAACTAGATTTTAATTTATTTACAAAAGCCTTTAACTTACAAGTACGTACTTAGAAGTATCTGCTTTCCATATTTCTTGTTTATCTTTCTTTACATATAAATTGACACAATACTTATCTGGGAAACCCTCAAAACATAGACGCAAGACATAAGGAACACATTAGAAATATTAGATATTGAACCATGTACAGGTTTACTCCTTCTTGATTTTCAGAAGTATTCTGTCCAGGACATATTCATCTTGATCCTAATGAAAACCTGCAGAAACCAAAATTTTAATTCAAATATTAACTTCATGCTTCGTAAACAAAACATACTGGAATGTACCTGATTTCTAATGGTGATAATTATGATACAATTGAGTCACTCTCTCCGATCCAGTGCTTTGTGCAAAGGTTTATAAAATGAGGTTGTCATTTATTACCCAACTTCGTGTCTTGACCGTAGTTCCTCTTTATCATTTTTATACTTTGTACCCGTCACTGTATTAAACGTTAATTACCATTCAAAACTCCGAGCGTTATGAAAGATCCTTAGTCCATTTTTACGTCTTTTGGATTTCATCACGTTACACTTTAAACACAAGTATCAAAAAATTCGCCCTTTTCAAATATCTTTTGCTAAATGCAAGCACATATTGTCATTTGCATTGCTGCACAGGAGGGGACGTTTGACCAATGGTGCCTGATCAATATTGGAACTTCCTCATGGATTACGAACATCTTTGAATCTTATGATTTCATTTGAAATGCTACCCTAACAGCAGCCTTCCAACAATATCTGTTTTCTTAAGGATTACCAAAACAGCGATAGTTCTGGCTTGACAACACTCGTCTCATATTACTGCCAGTGATCAAAAAATATTTGGTTGACTTTTGATTGTCACGTTAAATGAAGATAGTTTTATCTTCCTTCTTTTTCCCTTCATTAGAGTACTATAGCATCAATTTTTTATGAAGAATGACACTGAGCCAAATTTATGAGCAAATTGCAACTCAAAACCTGTAAAAGCACTTTAAAGATTTAATAAAATGCAGGTGGAATCGGAGATCAAAAACATATGTTACTTATATCGAAAAAGGACCCTCCTATTTCTTGTAATTTACGCACGATTATACAAAAGATGAAATGGCCGTTACAAAGCCGATCTAATAGAGAAATATGTATATTTTGCTAAAGTTTGGGTTTTGATATTGTTTGTTATTTTATCGCCGCTGGTACAACAAGAGTTGATTTAATAATACTTGGCACATTTTCTGTTTTTAGTCATTAAATTATTCGTGCCCACAAATTATTTAAAAGATCCAATAGCTGTTTAATTTTGATCTGACAAGCTTCTTCATATTACCCCTGAACGGTGATTTTAAGTTTTGACATAAAATAGTACAGGTTGAAGAATATAATACAAAAATGCAAATTTTGGTTTTACTAATTACTTTTTGGGAGAAATTGGAAAGATGTTCAAATTGATTGGGTTTTTTTATTGTTCACCTTTTATATAATATTATGATATCTTTCGTGATAGAAAAGTTACAATATTGGCTAATGACTGTTTGTAATATTTTTATTACCTATTAAACGAGGTTCCAATAAAAACAAGGTATGTTACTATTGACTTATAGTGATGATAATGCAAACCATTCATTTGAATAATAACTTACCACTCCCTTAAATATGCATAACCGAAAAATGTTGTTCTTCTTGAAAACTTTGAGCAACAAAGAATACTCACAAAAAATAATTTATCTAGCTGGCTAAGTTCAAAAAATTCACTGAAAAAGAATTTCCCACTGCCTAAAAGAAAGCACAATGCCCCATTTTTCATCTTGTCGTAGCAAGACCTTCAGTAGTAATTTGCGTTTTAAATTGAAATGCCTGCCTATTTAAGAAAGTGCTCGATAACACGAAACCCATTCTTACCGTAGGCGTACACTTTCACTTCCATTAGTGATAGTTTCACTTTATCTGATACGTGGATAAACACGTAACGACCGTGACTGTCATTGTCACAGTGTATGGCCTTGGTTTCTCCCTTACCAATATGCTGATTTGTTGCGCATCTGTAGGAAGGAAAGTGTATGTTTTTAATATAGTAATAAATGACAGCCTTTTAACACCAGCTGCTTAACTTTACTTTAAGTAAATTCCAAATTTTACTCAGACTAGTTTGGGGTCTTCTTGCAAATTTAATTTGAGATTTTTGTAACCCAGAATTTGATTTTTTTAAACTTTCAAATTTCAAACTGCTATTTCTCAAACCACTTCATTACCACGACCTTTCTCGTACACCACAAATCACTTTCCAAGAACGTTTCTCTAGTTGAAAAAACTGATTATGTATATAATTATGTATAGGCACTCTATGTTTACTTGTGTTGTAAGGCCGTTTTTTATTTACATTGATATGTATATGCATTAATTAAACGTTATGTAACAGGGCACAGTGCAGTGCTGGAAATTTATCCCAGGGAAATTCCGTAACCCAAAAGTAGCGTTTCTAAAATCTTGTCGCTACTGTATAGCATTCGTAAGTTGGTAAAGAAAAGGATTTTAAAATATAAAACTTTAGAAATAAACTAAATTAACGTCTTTATTTTGCAACTATAAATAACATCCGTAACACGTAAAATATGGCTTATATATATATTATAAATTTGAAAATACGAGTAAACAATAAGATTTCAAGAGATTTGATGGCCCTAATTCAAATAATCTAATTTACTTAAAATTCACGTTATTAGTTTAAATACATCTTTTTCTCACCTTTCTTTCAAAGCTAAATTTTACACAGTAGATGACAATAAATGGAAAAGTAACTCCCAATCTCTTCTTTGCCTTTAACATGAAGCGATATTTTGTTCTCAACGGCTTTTGTTATTCTCTCCATCTTTTTCTTACGCTTACTTTCTCTACTTAAGGAAGCTTTAAGAATTTTGGATTTTGACCATCCTCATGACATGTCTTTACCATTTTAATTTATTTATTTCGGGCTTCTTCTAGTAACAAGGAAACCTGCAGTTTCTTTTGGATACTGTGTATCCCAAACTGCCTCTCTTTGTAACACCTCAAAACTTAAATTTCTGCTACAAGTAATCTTTACCCCATTTTTATTGTTAGCATCAACACCTTTTAGCTTTGACCTTTAATATACTTTGTTACATGGTGGCCTTACACTTTTATGGTATGTGGTTATCTAGCAACAGAAAATATAATTTACTCAATTTTTCATTATTCATCAATTTCTTGAGAGTCAAGCCACCAACAATTACTCCGAGATAGCAAAATTTTTATGTATTTCTCTAGTCATTTGAACCCATGAATACGTAGTATTGATGACTATTTTTTGAGATCATTTCAACTCTTTTTAGATTTACAGGTATTACTTATTCAAATGCCATTATATCATGCTCCATTTTAACTAACCATCTGACAGACATTTCCTACTAATCAGTAATAGAATCCATTTGTACTTTTGCATTATCTACGAACATCTGATTCTCTTCTCCATGGGCGCCGGCCCAAAAGTAAAACATAATAGATAAAAGAGGCAATGAATACCTCGTGTTTATTGCTGTTTAATTCATCAGATTAACACTCTACCCAGTGCGCCATTCCCCCAATGTTACAGTATTCGTACATACTTCGTATCACAGTTTGGGAGTCAGTTACAACAGCCTTCCTCAAAGACCCTCTTTCATTAAAATTTCTACTAGAAATATTGTGTTTGTGGTACCATGCCTTGGCTTCTTCTGTTATATACCCAGCTTTGTTCCAACATCTTCTTGGTTATAGTTTCTTCTCCAGCCTCAAAGATTTGCAAAGGTATATCATTTTATAAAGATGATTTACCTCCCCTCATGGATCCGCCCTTCAAACGTCTTCATCTGCTAAGCGGTTATCGAAACTCTTTCAAGTTATTATTGTTTCTAACATTAAACAACTTATATAAATATTCCTTCAGACTTTCAAGATTTATTCTTCATTTGTAAGTAGGTTACCAAGCTTAATCTTTGGTGGCCTAAGTACCCTCAAACGTCTTCCCGTTCAATCTTTTGGCCGGGATAAAAGGTATTGTTGTCCTTCTGTAATTGCATACACATCACCAAGTATCTTTTTCCAACAACCTTTCTTCAGATATCTCCTCACTCTCTGCCTCATTTCCTCATTTCCTCATTTCCTCATTTCGTCAATTCCTCATTTCCTCATTTCCTGCAACTAGATATTGTTTTTGAGCTTTTGAAGCTCTAAACTCTACCCAAACATACCATTCCCCTCTTTATCTCTTTCGTCGCATAATTATCCTTTTAAGGGATCATCTTCTCCCTGTGATCCAGCACCTAATCAGCACTCGTAGTTATTTAATATTAAGATTTTCTAGAAAATTTTAGAAACATTGTTATATTTGATAGAGTGGGTGAAAACACTTGAAATTTTGGTGCAATACTTCATTAAGCTGAGACACTATCAGTTGATCTCTCAATCTGTTTAGTTGGTACTACCTACTTCCTATTACGGTGAATAATGCCTTAATTCTTCTTTTGCTGTAATTAACCGGTGATCTGAATCCATTAAAATGACAGTATTGCCTAACGATAAAGATGTGTTGTTCCCTTAAAAACAAGTCTTTTATTGAATTTAGGGTGTAGAACTTATGTTGATACTAAATCCAGCTTTAGGTTGCTCTGTTTAGGAAAAAGCATTTAGCATAAATATGTTTTAAGCACACAGAAGTAATGGATTGATCTCCTACCACATTACTGGTACATTAGCTATGCCTTCCGATACTAATCTCATAAGTTTCTTTTTTACTTCTTGCGTAGCTATTGCAGTTTCCTGTTGATATTTACTTTTATCTACCCACTGCTGCATGTTCCTGAATCAATTTTCCTCTTTGACCCAGGCATGCATTACCGTAGATCATGCAGTTGCCCCATAGATTTCTACATTCAGGGCAATACCTTTCTGTTTTGTCAGTTTATTTATGCTTCCTTTTTAACAAAGGATGCAATTCCGATCCAGAATGAGATCCACGCCGTGTCTGGTATTGTCACCCTTAAATTTTAGTTCAGTATATAGCTGTCATAAATAGTATAAAATTAATAAATGCCTCATCCTAAAAATTAATAAGTGCATTATCCTAAGTTTGATAAATGCCTTATTCCAAAATTGATATGTGTCTTGAAGTTAGAATTGATAGATGACTAGTCCTCGTTACTTCAAGCATATCCTCTTCTTTTCCTCAGATCGCAGCCATCTAAACGAAGCCCAGTTTTATTATTTTGTTTTTTATGATATCCTTGCAAAATTACAGTCGTTAATACGTGCAATGTTGTAGCACTCCCTGCTTACTTAAACATTCATAAGAATTGGAGTCAGTTCCTCGCACTTCACTGTGAACGTGAAGAAAAGTTTGTCCCTAGCAACACTATTAAAAAACTTGGTGCAAAAATGAGTTTGCTTTAATTGTTCCCTCGGTGGATAGGTTAGTTTCATTATGTAATCTGATATAGTTTTAAAATTTACATGTTAAATTATACCTGTACTTATTATGAATTGCATCTATTATATGATAAAGCTTTTTAATGAAATATCTAGGACGTACATATAGAATAAAAGGTACAAAAATATACAATAATAAAAGATACAAAAATCATCATCATCATCATATTCATTTACAACAGTTCTTTTTGCGAAATTATGAAATAGGTCCTACACTGCACTCAACTTTAGTACTATATTTCCTTAACAAACTTCTGAAAAACTGCTATTGGAAATATCGTTAATGAGCTATTAGCCTCATTTTCCGTCAAGGTCATCCGTCAGGGGTCGTCTACTTGACAAATTTAATAAATTTAATATTCTCTCTCATTTTGCGTTTAAGTGTATGTTGTGTTTTCTTGCAGTAAGCTTTAAATGAATTTTCTTAAAAGTACATAAGAAATAGAATTATCCTAAAGAACCTTTCGTCAAAAAAAGAGAAAATCGATGACGGATAAAAGGAGCCTTCGTTGAAATTATTTGATTCTCATTTGACAACACACCAAAAATACACTTCTTATGCAAATTTTGGATATACCTGCCAAAATTTGAGTATTGGAATATTTCTATATGAAGGCTATAATTTCAGTAAATATATTGAATTTGGTTTTGATGTACTTCTCATCGTTAAAATAAGTATTTATTCCAATAGAATTTAAAAATAAAAATACCTGCAGTTTTCAGTGCTGTTGTGATGGTCCACATTACCAACAATGATATCGAAACCATTTGTTCTCTTAAAAAACCTATCCCTGCGATTAGTAACTTCCACCATTCTTACATGGACTACTATGGATAAATCAACCATCCACCAAGGACCTTGTTCCTTCTGAGTATGAATCCTAGAGTTCAGGTCGCCATCAACTGCAAACCAAGACCAGCAATCATTAAAAGTGCTTGATTGTTTAGTTTTCTTTCCTAGTGCCATGTTCCTTCCGACGTTTTGTCCTAAAAAATAGACCATTGAGAGAAGAAATAGCATTTGATCACGCAGAAGGTAAAGTAGCAGCAAAAAAGGTAAAAAATAGTTCTATTGATATCAAAATTGATACCTTTATATTCGACGACAGTCAATTCCATCACGTTAACTAATCAGGCACAATTTTGAGGACCATGATAAAGAAACAAACTAAAGGCATACTTCACTATCTCGTGGTTGATGAAAGTTCGTGAAAAATTACAGAACCGCTCTGTATATGTAATAGCCAGTCTGTAGCAGCTGGAAAACTACCACTAGTCCCCTTAACAGAAGTTCACTGTAAAGTTTAGAAATTTGTCATATCTCTAGTCATTTAAGTTTGTTTTATTCTATTGTTTTCAAATGATTTTATCAAGTCTTCTGGATAGTAAGCTGTACAACTAAGTTTTTGGGTACACAGATTAATCGTGATAAGATCGCATTGCAAAACGTAGTGAGAAGATTATTTTAAGACACAATATCAAAATTGTGCATGTCAATGCTCAAGTGATCAATAAAAACTGAAGGCACTCGTGCATTTATTGAATAAAAAGGCTTCGATATATTTGAATAGAACAAATATTGTTGACTTGGATCGAACAAGTTGGGTTGTTTGAAAGGTAAAAAGGCTGGCTATAGTACAAATATTTTTGCTCATTAATTGTAGATGACAGTAAGGTCCTCCAACTAATCTTGTTTCATGATGTGTTTAATTGGTACGCAAACTTCACTTCTATTTAAGATTAGATAAAAAAGATGGATAGAGTTTTCACTACTTTACCTATAAAATTGTATTCTTATCAGACAAATTTTCCAAAGAAATTTGGATAATAAAATCTAGGATTTAATGTTAACTTCTCTCTAGCGTTTTTACTGTTTACGGGTTTAGTAAATTTTACGGTTGAACAAGGTATCACAAGTAAAAGAAACTTATAGCATTTAAAGAGGGATATACTGCCAAAACCTACCAGTTAATAGTTTGATCAGATTAAAATGCTGATAAATCATCTTAATGAATAAGAGATAATGCAAAAAAAATATGTTAATATGAAAAATAGACTACACAATCCTTTTAAAAACCCACAACAAGAAAGCTGTACCTGTTCCTGTTTCAAGTTGAGCTTGAGTTAAAGCATAAAGAAAAATAAAATTTTTGTTTTAAACAGTAAGGAATGTTAAAAAATTCGTATCCCTTGCACAAAATTAAACCATTTTATTTTTAATATTTAATAAAATTCCAAATAATAAAAGATACTGACATTATAATATTTACTTTACATCATTATGATATTAATTTTTTTGAAATTTGATTCAAACAGGAAAATAACATTTACAAGTACTACTCAGATTCAATGTTAGAAGCATATGAGCTTTACAAGTCTTAGGATTGTGTCATTAGGCAATCTCAGAATTAAAATGGCATTTGTGACTGCCTTTTCATATAATACTTCATTACATTAAATACTTTCTGAAATTGATTTTAAAACTAGAAGCAGCACATCCAACTATTACTAAGCACCAATGGTAGAAACATAGGAGCTATACGATCGGTAGGATTGTGTCATTAGGCAATCCCAGAAGACTTAAATTCCACAGAAGTCGTAGATGACTGCATTAAGATGAATTTCCCGTCTCTGAACGTTGTTAGGATTACTGCTGACATTGGCTTCTGAAACTCTTACTTAAAGCAAGAATTAATAGAACAACAATTGATGCCACATTCAACAACTACAGATACATGTAAAGATATCACTCAAGAGATGATATAACATTTTTTCACTAATCGAAGGGAAACCAGATAGCACTTTATTGTTATAATTTGAGAAGCAATGTTGTAGGACTAGAAGTCAGTTTCATGTAGAAAATTTGTTCAGGAAACCGTTCCATTATAAATATTTGGGTAAGTGTATTCCTCTGGATCATTTTATGTTGTTGTTTTTTCTTGCTGAAGCCAAGTATAACATGTGTGGAATTGATATTGAATATAAGAAAATATTCAAAAGTATCCGGTAGGTTTCCTGTTTTTGCTCTGCAGAAGTTTAATCTCTTGTAGGATATATACATATATATATATATATATATATATATATATATATATATATATTATGCACTTTTAACATTCGCAGCTGTGCCATAAAAGTTTAAATAAAACTTATCATCCCAAATACTCTCTTCTCAAAAAGACATCGCAACTTTCAATGGGCCGTGGACAGCATGACGGACAGAATGACATCCCTTCCAAACTCAAGTCACCGACATGGAGCAGAGAAGCTGGTCTCCAAAATCTCGTAGATCCAGATGTTGTTGTCGTCTGCTGGGAGTCTTGACAGCTATTGCGGCAGCTAGAGAAATCATCTAAACTTATCATGTCAAATTTTCTCTTCTCAAAAATTATAAGAAGTAAATATTTTGTTTCCTTTGCATTAAGGAATTATTCATTTGCATTGGGCCAGTCTTGCAGTATTTCCTAGTCGTTAAAAAAATAACATTACACACCAAAACTACAAAGCAAATGTGTAGCTCATGACTCTTTGACTGTTATTGGTTATGTATCATTATATATACATAACGGGGGGCAACCAGGATATTTAGAGGGCAGGGGAGGTTTTCTGAAATTAGGGCACTATTTTGTTTTCTAGAACTACTTTTACAAGGTTTCTCAAAGTTCAACTGCCAGTTCCATGTCAAGCAAAATATTGAAAAACTCATTAAAAGTGACATGATAAAAAAGATTCAAATGTCAAAGTAGCAGAGATGCTAAAACTTACCAAAAAAGTGTATCTAAGTTAAGTAAGAAAATCTACATCTTTACACTTACAAGAATTTACAATGCAATTACCCGTTCTACACAAGTTTAAATGCATGACTTAGTTGTAAACAAGTAAATAAAGTCGCAGATCTCTCTTATTAAACTCCACATTTCATATACATATATTTAGAAGACTTGAGCAGTGCATTCTATGTATAACCAAAGTTCTATTAGGCCGGTTTTAGAGCCATTTTTGGAAAATATTTAACTTTCGGACCAACCACGATAAAATTTTCATAATCTCCAACAGATTAATAAACATGCTTACACACCGCTTTTATCAACCACCTGATTTACTTACTCTCACTGCTCAATACATATTCTTCTTTTATGACACCTACACGCATAAACAAGTTTCGGAAAGATTCAAACAGAGCATTTACTTAACATATTCAAGCCTTAACTTAAAAAACCCCATAATCATGTCGAGCCGGTGGCTAAAATTTTAATAAACTTACATAAAAAGAAACATAGAGTAAATGTTAAGTCTATTGTACAATGGTGAATATTTTGTCAAATAGGCGCGCCGAACCCCGAGGGAAGAAATCAGGGAATAAAAAGAGCTTTGTAAGGAAAAATAATAATAGCCTCCTTTTACAGCCTCGTATTTCTTCCCTGATCTTTCCGTAATTGCCCTCCTTCTTACATAAGAAAAAGGTTATTTCAGAGCAACAAACTAAATTTTACTGGCGTTTTGCTCCAATTAACGTTTCCCACTTTTCTAATCTAACCTTTTTAGCTCTTTTTTGCAAATCAGTTGCAAACATTTCCTTACCTATCGCTTTAAATTTTTAATAGAGACAGCAATGTGCAGTGTTTGCCACTGGAGCAAGAACTGAAAACGTGCAATTCCCATTGCCCAGACGTGTAGTCGTAATGGAACTTTCATTTATCAATAAAAAGAAATCAGAAAGAATTTTAGAAAAATTAAAGATATTAACACTGACATTTTGGTGAAGAGTCTTTTTTTGCTCTTCTTCAGTAATATGTCGACTACATTGTCCACGTCAATCGCCAGTTTTCACTCAAGCTGGATGAGGTTCAGGTTGCCTTCTGGACTGTCACCCATTGTGCTGCGGTAAGCTGTCCTCAATCGCTGAATGCCAGATACTTTTCTTCGGTAGAGCTGATAGGTGACAAACTGCCGACTATCAGAAGCTTTCTAATGTTTGGGAAACAACCCTAGCTAGTTTTAGGCAATCTAATAATTTAATAGTGCATCAGCTGGTTCATCAAGTTGATACGCAGCTTTTCCATCAACTTTTTGGATGAGATTAATTTGTGTTCGTGTTTATCGCAGTACAACCAAGAGGGCAGTATATTTTGCAACAGTACTCCCCCTCCCTTAGTTCTGCCCCGGATATATTGAAACATGCGCATTGCTTTGATATGTATTATTTGCACACAAAGCTGAATGCTAGGTTCTCGTATGACGATATGTAGAGAGCTATGAAAAGTAGCAATGCAAAAGCTGTACCTTACCAAATTTATAAACTTGTACCTCACAAAGCGTAAGATTGATATACTTTGGCGAGTGAACAATGACATAGCGACCACTGTATCTGCAACTTAGTACTCTGCTTTTTCCATTTCCAATTACAAGATTCGATTCACATCTATAAAGAAGTGAGAGACAATGTAAACGATTGTACTGTTAATGAACTGTCTAATTTTCAGCTTAAATTTTACTTAGTAGCAGTTGGAACGGAAAGAGAGATAAACCAAAGAAAATTAAATAAATAAGATGCATAGACTGCGGTGTTTCTATAAGCAAACATAATATAAAATTATTGATGCTTAACTTATTACATATAGTTAAATATTAACATAAATATAAAATATATGAAGTATATATACTTCTGATTACGTTTACAGTTTTTATAGATAAGATTCACACACAC
>JAAAKL020007538.1:0-16791 GCA_010016065.2 Carybdea cf. marsupialis auct. non (Linnaeus, 1758) | reverse complement strand
TGTCCCTACGAGACGTTCCTAACAGTAAATAAAGTTTCTGCTTTAGAGAATTTCATGATTTCCTTCGCGATTTCATTGCGTCCATGTTAGAACTTTGAGGCACTGTCACGACATCCAAAATCGGGAGTAAATCTGTTCAAATGTCACAGATTTTCTTAAAATCGTCCCGATTCGTGCTGAGATCAACAACCTTGAAATCAGGCTTCTGAACAATAGACGCACGTCATACCAACTGTGAGTCGGCCGACAAAATCGTAGCGTGTAAATCAGGCTTTATGCTTAAGACGCAAGCATATTCTTCCTCTTTACTCGCTTCTGATTGCCTACTAGGTCTTCCTTTCCTAACGTCATCATGTAAAGTACTGTGTGTGCTAAAAGAACGTATTAATCTAATGAAATATCAGCCTCGAGTTGTTTTTCACTTGTTCTCTTTTTTAATTTTTTTAGAATTTTTGAAGCAAACATAGTTTTTGTTAGCCTGCGTAGAAGTGACGTACAAAAAGTTTCTTCTTGTAGGTCTAGTCATAAAAGGGAAATTTGAAAGAAAAAGACAACACGACGAAAGTCTGGACTCCTATCTTATAAAAATCGCAAGGCTTGGTGATAAGAACTTCGTTACTGACAATCCCAGTGACTTTTATTGAGTCAGCAGTCCGAGACTTAGTGCCAAATCACCTTCTCGGTATGTACGCTGTCAATCTTTGACGCTGTTGCGCAACAGCAGACTGTAAGTTCTTGAACGAAGGGTCAAACTACACAAATCGCCCCTGTATGCAACGCTTGGCAAAACTCACCTGCAACCTCTTTCAGAAGCAGTTGTGACGAATTTAGAGGCTTTCTATTCCTTGGCACTTTAAACGGGCTATTCTGCAACGTTTTAAATAGCAGATGAGTGCCGCTGGACTACGAAATAATAGCACAGTCGTTGATTCTACGTAGTCCCTTTAGACAGAGCGAAACAATTTCATGGAGGTTAACTTCCAATCAGTCTAAAGAGGAGAATGGAGGATGATAGAACATACAATCGCGAACTTTAATTGGTCCGCTTCATCTAGTGTTATCAAAAACCAGTGTGGAAGATACCAGCTTAGTAAATAGGGACGTTAACATTATAGTAAACACACGTTTGCTGTGTTAATACAGTGGTATATAATATCAGATAAAATCAAATAAAGGTATACTTAAATGACAGCAGTTCAATGAGACGAAGCTAAAAGCTCAACTTAATAAACACATTAATTAAATGTCATTAACACCTTCTGACCAGCTCATTAATAAGATAACCTAGATCTATTGCAAATGCTTAGGGAAAGTGATGACGTCACAAATCTAAAGTTTTGGAAATAGCACTATTTTACCCCGCATATCACAAGGCAACCCTAGAACAGGCTGTTTCCCAAAATACCAGATCTGTAATGTATATAGTGTTTAAACTAGAGGCGTTTGAATTTCAAAAATGTCTGGTCAAAACTTTGTTAATATTCCTCGGTTCCTTACGTTAGGCGCCAGGGTCAAATAATATGGTTTTGTTGGAGAGATTGGAAAACTTGAAAGCTGATATCTCGGTGTTGGGAAAGGGCATCATTTTCAAATTTGGCCATTGACATTCTTACTCATAGGACAATATGAAAATTGAGTTTTTAGTCTATAATTCAAGCATTTTCAAATGGTGACGTCACACTTTCCCTACGCATTGGCATTAAATAGATTCTGCTAGACAGATATTTTTGCTGCAGAGTTTTTAAATTTCTTGTTTTCTTCTGGTCTCAAAAATTGGCAGCTAGGCATGTGATGATGTGAAAATTGCAGGCCATACTTGAATAGTAAGCATCCTTCCTCTTCCATAGCTCTAGACAAGAGGAGTCGATCATCGTGTTTTAACCAAAAGGACAACAAAACCCACAATAGAAAAGGACAGATGTGACTTCAACTTATACCAACAATTTCTAAAGATTCTGGAAACGCTAGGTCAATAGTTAAGGAACTTAATAAAATCTGGTGAACTGTAACCAATAATATTTCTATGTTACAGTGCTAAATGAATCCTAATTGTATTGGACCCACTCGTAAAAATAGTAGGATATGCAACTCGTCGACTGGCCTAATGATAGCCGAAATCCCTAATAATCGATAAGTAAAACCTCAGAGAGATGAGACTAACATATAGACTCCTGAGGATGTTGGAGTGAATTAACTGTACAAATCAGCATTAAGTGCTAGAGAGCTCTTAATTACACACAGAAGTCACTGCTTTATACGCAGACCCTAACATATTAAATGTAACAATTATTTCACAAATAAATTCAATGGTAATCAAGGTTTCATGATGATATAATAATCACACGATTCAGATACGCTGATACGCCACTTCTTAATTTGCGATTACGAGTCACAGGGAGTCGAGATGCGTCACGACAACCGACCAAAGAATCATTGTCGTGGCAGGTTGTGTACTTGTGTAGATCACCGCAATGACCCTGTTATTAAAACCCAGTCAAACCTCGTCAAACCACATTGTTTACAAAGAAAAATATGCTCGATTACTTTACGTGCTATATACCTCCACCCCTCACCCCCCCCCCTGCCACACACACACACACACACACACAAGCGTGTAATCATCTCTTTAATAGCCTATACTCAGCTCTTAATTGTTACCTAAAGCGGTAATTACACTCCGTGATTTTAACCACTTTGTTATTAGAAACCTATCTAAATTTTTCGACCTCAAAAATTAGTCACAAACGTATCTGAAGAAAGTCATGATTACGTCGGCTCAACTATTATGATGACGTTTTTAAATATTACCTCCTGTGAATTTTTGGATCACTCACGTGTTCTTCTCCAGCCCTCTTTCCAACATACCCCTGGCTTACCAGCTACTAGAGTGCTTAAGCGAGAATGAAGGGTGTCTATTAAAAGAAAACTACTTTCTGCTCTTCAGGCTGTCAATTGGACTGCTTTGGACCAATATGATCCTTTCAACGAGACATTCTTAAATGTTCATAAAATAATCATTGCTGCAGTTGACAACTGCCTGCCAAAGTGCGAGATACGACTTCACCCAGTGGATGAGCGATTAATAACGGCAGAAATAAAATGACCCTCTTCAATTCTCTACTATTCGGCTGCGTTAAAACGTCCTCCACATCATACTCTTTAGCCCATCTCATCCATCATTGGCTAGCAGCTACCGAAACCTCGCAAATCATCCTTACATCTAGTCTAATTGGCTTTTCCAAGGCCGTAGACTGAATCGCCCATAACATCCTTTTTGTATAATCCCCGCCTTCTCAGCATTCCTCCAATACTATTGACGTAGTGCGCCAATTTATCTGAAAATGGTGACCAGCCTGTGAAACATGACGATTCTGTCTCTGCTTGAAAGAAAGTAAATACAGGAATACTTCAAGGAACTATACTGAGGCCCTTATTCTTTTCGATCATCCTAAATGATTTACGCTCCGAATTTCCTTTACATGAGTACGAAAAAAATCCCCGTTAAAAAACTTGAGTTTTTCAGTTTACACCGTGTACATTGCAATTCGAATTGAGTGTATATGTAGATATATGATAATAATAATAATGATAATAATTTTCAAACTTCAATATCATTATTGCTTTGATTCTATTGTTTACATTCTCACTGTTGTCGTCCGGGAAGTTCATTGTGGACAGCGAGATTACTTAGTGGATTGAAAACAAAACAAATCAACAACCAACAACACCACCAATAAAAACACAAATAACTACCTATAAAAAGAATAAAGAATAAAAAAGATAAAGAAAGAATGCCTATAATCTAATAATAGTCCAAGAAAGAAAATATTATATATATATATATATATATATTTATATACATTTATATATATTCACTTTTGTATCTTCTTTAAACAATTTTCGTTGGAGGGCCAGGCAACACGTCTAATCGCTTACAACAACGTAATAATTATAATAAACTTCAAATATTTATTCGTCTATTCAATCTATACAATCCATCAATCTCTTTACAGGCATAATGGATTACACGATATGATATACGCTAAGATAAAATAAGAAAAAAACAAACAACAACAACGACAAAAAACACACAAAAAAACAAACAAATAGTAAAGATAGCAATAATAATAATGGTAATCATAATTGCAACAAAAGAGGTCAATAAAAATAAATTGGTTGCATCTACACCACGTTTTGGTTCTAAGGTTGTTATGTGGGGTGGCTGTAGAGGATGAGCTCCCTCAGCTTCACAAAATACCCCAACGGCGAGCGAAAAATATAGCCTCTGGCAACAAAGTCCAGCTCCTGGCCTTCGCTTGGCGGAACCGTTCTCACTGACAGGAGAAGCGGCAAAAGGCGAACCACTGACGCCTGAAAACCAGTCGCTCTGGGGAGGTAGTTCTCATTGGCACTGGCCTGCAAACTACCTAGGAAAGGGACAACTCCAAACTCCAACCTCCGAGGTATGGGTAACTAGCTACACTGCCTTGTGGATCTTCTGCTCTCAGAAAAGGCTAAGGGAGAAACCCTAACAGATACCACCGCGGATGAAGGTCCCTCAGGGATACCTCAACGGACTCTACAATCTCTGTATTGGTGAGCTGAGGGCCAATCATCCACTCATGCCTTCAGGACAGAGAATAAAATCCTGTAAACCTTTTGATTACGACAACCGCAAATGTTACCAATCACTATGAGCTTTCGTCGAGCACTATGTGCAATTCAAATCCTGCAGGAGCTAAAAATCTTAGTCACTCTGAGGATGACATTATAATGGAGCAGCAGGAAACCGCGAGGACTGCTGTTGCAGATAAAAGACGACTTTCCCTGCGCAAACAACTAATCTGATCTACTTATAATGTACGCACACTATACCACTCCGGTAAACTTCACCAGCTATATACAGGTTGTGCAAAAACTGGTGTAGACTTTGTGGGAGTCCAAGAGGACAGACTGCTTACCACATCACCAGTTGAGGAAGTGTGGCCGAAAGACAATGAATGGCTCCTAATCTACAGCCCCGGTTCAGCTCATCGAACAGGAGGAGTAGTTCTGCTTGTTTTAAGAGAATATCAACCGTAGCATGTAAATTGTTTGAAAGCCTTCGTCAGATCAAGCCCAATATCTGCGATAATGTCTTCATTCATCTTGACTTTCTGCCATTCTAGAAAGAATGCTAGTTGATTAGCAAGCAGGACATTCTGTGCAGGATGCCCAAAGAGCAGTTGGGCAGGTGTCAGGCCATTGGCTGCCCTTTATTTCTGTACTGTAGGAGCCCCTTGGACTGTTCCTTTTGATACGTAGAGACATATTGGGTGCACGCGTTCCAGCACTTTCTCGCCAGCTATTTTATGAATTTGAAGGCTGCTTCAGCTCTTCCATATGGTTGTGAATAGTCAGGAATGGGCGAATTACTTGAGTTTCAGTTGTCCCACTTCCCTCTAAGATATAACATTTTTTTGTTGTTCCAAAGCAGTTGTGAAACGAAGTTGTACAACAAGCAGGGTCATCAGAACGAGTTGTATTTAACATGCTGATACAATATGTTGCACCGTGTATACGGGGCTTTACGCACTCGTAGTGGCAATGTGAGTACTTCAGGATTGTTCAAACAACTAACTTGGCTAATGGTTCCAATGTAATGTCAGGTAAAAGACGTACATATTTGTGATTCTTACCTAAAATTGGGCTTTTACAAAGAAAGTTGACAAAGGAGTCTATAAGCCTGATTAGTGTGTTGTTTAGTTTAAAGTTGTTGGTGGCTATTCTATGTGGACTGAATAAACTAAACTTACATTTGGAAATACAGCATTTATGCTGCTTTCTCGCTGAGAATCTTGGTTGTTTCGTAGATTAGCAAAGCGACAAAGTTTGTTATGAAGATTTATTTGAGGAAGTGGCACGGTTTGACTTTCATGAGCAAGACTTGTGGTTGTTGCTAAGCCTTTAGTGCTACCAGTCTGCTGCAGTAAGGCTGGCCAATGGCGATATTGATATGCAAAGATCAAATGTTCGTCAGGGCTGTACGATGTCAGCAGATCTGTTTAACTTGTATAGCGAAGTAATACTGAGAGAAACAAAAGAGAGGAAGGAATGAAGGTCAATGGCGTGAACATAAATATGCGAACAACAAGGTTTTCGTCGTTACCTATGAGGAACATTTGCCAAAAACTTAAGTAGAGAAGTACAAGTCAGTGGAAAAGGATTGTCTATAAATTGCTTGAAAAAGTATGAACGTGAAAGTGAGAAATGAAAAACTTGCAATGGCCATTGTGTTTCATATTTGTAAGTTTATAATTATGAACGATAGGGCAAACATCACTACCTCATTTTACTTCATTTCACCTTCGAGGTTTTATAATACCGATGTCTACCTTCAGTCATTACAAACTTCTTAATCGAGCTAACACGAGGAAATAATTACTCCCGGTATGTAATTCGAAAGTAAACTGTAGAAAGTTTAGCATTGCAGGGAAAATAGAGGAGAACAAATGTAAGGGAAGACGGAAAGATAGATAGGCATTTGAGATTTGTAAAACAAGGGAAAGGTAAACTCAAACATCAACTAGATATTTCCTATAGCAAGAAATCATAGGGGAGAAATGGCATGGTCGCCAAAGCATGCACCATGTAATGGACTTAAACAGAGCTTTTCCCATCTATACGTTCCTAGTTCATTCCTCACTTATCGCTAAAGGATGGCTGTAAAGTTTTAAGCAGACAATGATAAAAGTCTTGTGGTAAGGGGAACGAAAAATATAAAACTGTAAAATATAATTGTTAATCCATAATGAATTCCATATCAGCCGAAGTGGGGTCTTCCAACAAACCACTTTTTGTAACAATTTTTGCAGCAGAAATCAGAGGAGATTAAACTCCTGTTATTTTTATGACAACGGACTATCACGTTAGAAAATGGACATTCGTATTCTGAGACGACAGCCGGACTTAAAATCTCAACAGAAGAAACTCTTTTTAAGTTCTATTCCCAACGTTTTATTAAGTATGACTATTTACATGCCCTGCTAATCTCCTCATGGCCTCGTCACTTCTTCCTTCTTACTGCGTCAACCTCAGCATATCAGCCATTCGTTTTATCCAGATCGTCCTGTCATTTTTAATAGATCGTTTCTTTTCCACTTATCTTAAAATTACAATGTCTAATTATCTTGCCCATGTCGACTTTTTTCAACTCTTTCGCGGTAGATATGCAGAAATGCATGATGAGCTAGTGTTTGCCGTGTGAATGCAGACCTCGAATTAGTCTTTGAGCACCTACTTTACCGGAATAGCTTTTCGGTCACGGGATGTGGTTAAGAGAAAGTGCTTGAATCAAATACCATATTCAGCTTTATTCATCCAGGTCAGTAGTAACGATTCTCAATGGGACGTGTCACACATGCCATCGTTATCCTCTTCTTTTTCTTTCGACTTCAATCCCACTGTATTGTAAGGTCTACCTCTTGAGTTTCCCTTTTCCATCTGCTTCTCTCCATGACATCTTCTTGATGGAACCATTGTTTCTTCATATCTCAAACCCCTGTGTCTCTCCACCTTATCCTTTGCCTTTCAACAATCCCCCCTCCAGTAACTGGCATCCTTATCACCTTTTCCGCTGATCATTCGTCTTCTCTCCTTATCATATGTCCGAAATATCTTAGCCGTAACTCTCTTGCCTTCTCTCCTATATGCAGACTCCACTCCTTCTTCATTTATCTTCACTCTCTCTCCTTTCTAACCATGAAAATCCCGCTATCCATCTTAACATCCACATCTTTGTTCTCTGCAGACTTTCTTTCCTCCTTCTTCCGTATATCCCATGTTTCTACACCACACAAAAGTACAAGTCTAAATACACTTTTGTATATCTTCACTTTCAGCTAAAGTGGAATTTTCTGATCTAAAATAACTCCACTCATTTCCTTCCATTTGCTATGTACCTTGTACTCGTTGTCTGTTTGCCATCTCTCTTACTCCACCAACTACCGATCCTAAATATTTAAATCCCCTTGTCTGTTTTAGCCTTTCACCTTCTCCTGATGTTATTTTTTTCGCCAAGCCCTGCTCTACTACCTCCCATTAGCTCTGCTTTTTGTATGTTCATTTTCATTCTCTTTTCCTCCAGTTTCTCCTTCCATCCTAGGTAGCTGGGTTTTCTCCTCCTTATCTGCTATAATGACTACATCATCGTCGAATAAAAGGTGCCACAATTTATCGTCTTCTCTTAAATTGGTTGTTGTTGTCTCCACCAGAAGAATCAGAAACGCACTTAATCCTGACCCTTGACGGAGTGTTCCCTCTGTATTCCCATACTTTGTCCTCGCTCTTGTCTTCGCCCCAACATACATCATCTATACCAATCTAATTATCTTGTCTGCCACACCTCAATTTGCGTCTCATTTCCTCCACTTTTGTACATCATTAAGTAATTTCTTCTTTTCTTGAAGCAATTGTTCAAAACTGTAATTTCAAGAGCATCTACAAATTCTAATAATCGCCCTCCCCCTATGATATCTTCTTCCAAATACCATCCCCATATTTTTTCCATCATACCCGTCACAGTTCTCCCTTACATCCGCCTTCATGTCTCAAGTTACTACGAGGAAGGATAGTGTGACGTCACGATTTTGAAAATGTTTGAATTGTGGAAAAAATACTCAATTTTCATGTTGCACTATTAGTAAGAGCGTCAGTAACCAAAATTGAGAGTTTTTCCCTTTTCCAACACCGTGAGATCAGGTTTCAAAGTTCTAATTCTCTCTAACAAAATCTTGCTGGTTCCCAACGTAATGAACCAAAGAATATTAACAGAGTTTTGTCCAGAGATGTTTAAAGTTCAAACACCTATACTTTAAACACTATATACGGTACAGGTTTGGTAGTTTGATAAACAGCCTATTCCAGGGTTTCCTTTAGATATCTGAAGTCAAATCGTACTATTTCCTAAACTTTTGATTTGTGATCACCTTCCCTCCACATTATCATTTCTTTTGGTGCTATTGTATCAATGTACCCTTCAAATTTTTCTCTGTACTACTCTCTTTAGTCATCACTACATTCTTGTTGTTGTGCATATGTTGATATAGCATGCCACATTCGCCCCTCTCAGACCCATTAGTATGTCACAACCTCTGCCACGTCTTCCTGTAGTTCTGGGTGGAGGGTATTTCCAACCCCGTGCCTCTTTGCATTTTCTCCAGCATAGTAAACTATATATCCTTCCTCTATCTTTCTAGCACCAATTCTCTTCTAATTAGTTTCTTGGATGCACAATATTTTAACATCTCTCTTCTGTATTACGTACAGTAATTCTATTCCTTTCCCTGTCAGACTTCTAACGTTCCAGCTGCCTACTCTAAATTTTCCCTTCTTCTTCCAGTTCTTTTTATCTCTGTTATTGTTTTTATTCCACAAACGTCTTCCGCCGCTCTGCAGTACCCCTTTTTCACTTTTCACTGCTTCCAGGGGCTGTTGCGGAGCGTTGCTTATAGGCGACACCCTAGCTATATCTCCTTCTATAAATAACTTGAAATTCAACTTTGGAAACTTTGGTCTTGATTTTTTTACGCTTGGTTGACCTGTCAGCAACATTCCCCATTTTTACGGCCCTGTGACCAGCACCACCATCACCGGGTTGAGCTGGCTTGTGCCCCTAGTGGCTGAGTTTGGATGCAATCATGACAATGATAAACAAAATCTACATATTGCTACAAAATGGAGGTCCACATTTGAGGAGGACGCCTGCTCCTGGGTCCTGGTTGCTCCTGCTTTCCATCCATCTCTTCGAAGATACTGTTCAGCATCATCAACTTATTATCATTCAACTCGCAAGTGACTCATGGAAATCCAGCAAACTGATGCTGAGTTTTGGATCTCCTCAAGCAGCAGATATATTTACCTTTTCAAGAAATTTCGTGCATTGTCAGATCTACTTCAATCAATGGCGCTGTCAATCAGATAAAACTATTGCCCCTTTCAGTTGTCGATGACAACTCTATTTGTTATAAAGAATCGCCTAAGTAAACTTTTAGTACAATTCTTTCCAAATTTTAAGCAATAGATAAACAGCTCTTTATTCCAAATAGTTTTAAATATAAATATAATATGTTTGTATTGTATCCAGCACTTCTAGGGTAGGCTCATGTGAGGCCCATGTCATGTTTTAGAAAACAACTTATCCGAATGAATTAGAAACCTTATTTATTCGGTATATTCAAAAATCGATAGAAAAAATCCTTATATATTTTATTCCAACAAATTAGTACAATCTAAAAAAATTGGGGTTTCCATAGGAAGTCACTGCGGGTAGACACCTTTTTGGTACGAGAGCATACAGTATAGTTTGAAGTATTTGCTACTGATGGAACAAATATTTGAGTTACAAATAATGCCTTTAAGCTCCAAATTTCTTTTAGATATGGCAATTGACGACAGATATCTGTTGATACAACTTGTACTACGCCTGCTTTCATTAGTGCTGCTGGTACGACTACCACAACGACTATGACACCACTACAATCAGTGCCACTACTACTACTACTACTACTACTACTACTACTACTACTACTACTACTACTACTACTACTACTACTACTATCGTGACTACTACCAGTGCTAGTACAAACACAAATACAACTATGACAATTAGCACTACTGCTGCGACTACAACTGCCACAACCACGACTACAGGTACAACTGTGTCTACTAATACGACTAGAACAACAACAACAACAACTACTACTACTACTACTACTACTACTACTAATACAACTACAATGGAAAATGAAATAATCAGAGTAACACCGTAACTCATATTCTTGTCATGAGTTTAATCTGCGATATCGTCATAGACATGTGTGGAAAGTTACGTCTGCAAGTTTACTAGTCGGGAATTCTAACTCTGCGTAAGAGAGCATTTACTAGCTAAGTAATTAGATAAGCCCTTTGTTTGTATTCACCTGTACTCGTAGCAAGCTACATATATTACATAGTAAGTTGTAAAACCTTAGAAGATCTATGAATCAATAGCGTTATAGGTGTAGGTTTCGAAGTAGCTGACGTCGCATACCCTAGCAGTTGTACAGGTAGAGGATAGTTGCCTCCTTTCCCTCTTGTTTTATGCATCATGTAACACATTGTAATATTTGGGTCAACGGAGAAGTGCTTATTGTTAACTGGCTACTTTAATTAGGACCGTAATCATCTCAATGCTCTTTGCAGTAAGGACTAACCCAGCAGTATCATCATCATTTCACAGGAAATTCTCTCCACCCATGATGTATTTTATTTACATTATTGTAAGAGTACTGTCATTAATTCGCATTGTTTCAATGTGAAATGTTTAAAATACTTTAACGGTGATTCTTCTGCTAACTGTTGGCGGTTTTGTAATTCCCTTGTCCTTTCAATTAACCGCCACTTTGTTAACTTCCGAGTTGACTGTGCTTCAAAGGTATCTATCTGGCTGTAGTTGAACGTGTTGCAACATTTGGCAGTAAAAACAGGCATACGTTTCATGTTGTCCAAGTCCATAATTTGAAATACGTTCTGTGTTTGAATTGAATAAAAGAAAGGTATTGTGATCTGTGCTTGGATGACTTTAGCTAGTCCTCTTCCAACATTAGCTTGATCTGCTTCTCTTCCGCTAATCCACCAAAGTGTTAAGGATGGAGATGCCCTGACGGTTGTTAGCATCATTCCTTGGCTTGTCTTGCTCATTACCATCACCATCATCATCTTTCGACCACAGACAAGATGATGGAGTTTACACGCTCGCACCAGAAATCCCGGTCTCATATGGTTGTTTGCAGATTCCGTCCTTCTACGTTGAAATCCCTTGTCATAACATCTGGATATGAGAGCCTTCTTCAGAATTGGGTGGTAGGGAGCCACAAACGTAGGGGAGATATTATTTGATTTTTTGTTATAAAGCAGTGACCTGCAAATAGAATGCGGCTTGCTTTGACAATGGATGAGATAGGCGGGAGATCGCCATAGTTTTTTTCATTTTGTAGAATGGGACTTCCCCAAGAGATTTTGGGCTTTTAAGAGAAGGCGGGTATATTTACCATCTAGACGTGTTTCCATCTTACTTTGCGAGCTGGTCAGCTTCTAGCACTTTGACTCTTACCCACCTTTTCAAGCCAAGTTATACTGATCCACACTCAAATGTAGTTTCATCAGAATTTTTGTGTTCACCAATAAGACTCGCAGAGGATTTTCCTCTAATAAAACTGGAGTCCACTCTCTCATCTATTGTTTGGTACTTCATTTGTCCCTATCTTTTCCCTTTTTAATAGAAAACAACGGAAATCTTCCAGGTTTGTAGATTTATTTCTGCATTTTTGAATAATGTAAGCCAGATGGAAGTATTGGCCTCATATGTTCTAGTATACAAAGCCGACTGCTTTGTATACAAAGGTCATTTGTCAGTATGACATATTGGGTATTTTTGTGTACGTTTGAATTTCATAGAGTAGAATTTTGATATTTACTTTTTGTGTAAAGTAGTTAACAAAAAAGATAATAACTGTTTTATTTCGTTCTATGATCAAACGAATTTAAGTCAGCAGTATAATACGATCCGAGATCTGTCACTTCCAAGAGCTCTGCAGAGGCTCAAAGCGGAGAATGAGAAGGTCGGACTGCACTTCAACCCTTAAAACAGACGCTTAAAGCTTTAATTACTCCCAGTCTTTACTATAGCCAAAAATAAAGAGGCCCTTATAGTTGTAAATAACTCTTAATACCACAATAGATGAACAGAGAGCATAGAATCTAGCTGTCAGTAGCTGATAAAGACAGCCATGTTATACTCTTCGCAGATACGGAAATCAACACAATTTTAGCAATGAGCAGCTCTATGAAAAAATACCCAGTTGAAGTGGTCGCTGGTCGCTGACGCCACGGTCAGATTTGCAAATTATTATTAAAACATTAGTAATGTATTATGTGACATGGTACTGTAGCTTGAATACTCAGTCAGGTTATGGCTGAAATAGTCACGTCAAATTAGATTTCCACACTATAAATTGAGCAACCAATTACAAGGAAGTATCTGAGTTCTTCGGGAATAACGGGAGCCACAGTAGTTTAGTTTTTACCACGGCACGTTTTAAACAAGGATTGACCCATCAGTTCTCGACTTTTATTATTTCTTGGGCAGGATCATGGTGGGGAACCCAAAAATTTAAATATCTGGCTGAACTCGGCGCGAGCCACGGTTGGCCATTTTACATTTTTTAATGAAACCTTCTTTCTATTACCGTTTAAATCTTTTGTGCAAAGCCCTTATCGTGCTTCAAATTCTCTGTCAGTATGTCAATTCTCACTGCGCCAATTTCCAGACTTGCACAAGCTAAGAGCTTTGAATCGCAGGCCTATCACGTACGTCATAATATATGTAAGATTTTTAGCTTCATCATTAAAAGGTTCATGGTTACTCTGAGAGAGAAGGATTATTTTACTGTTTTTGAACATGCACTGGTATCTTTGTCAATTGCTGACGATATGTACTTGACTAAAGTACGCTGCATCTGTTCGAGATGTAAGAGCTACAGAAGCAATTATTTAAAGGGGGAGCCGCAAAGTTGTAAACGAACAAGATCAATTCATTGGACTCATGCTTAACAATGGTTTGGATAAAGGTGGAGTCCCTGCACTAGGGTTACCCAGAGCATAGTTACGGGTAACGTTTATAAATGAAGTTCAGTGTTGACTGCCTTGATTAGTACAATTAATATTATATTTCATTTATATTCTTACATAGCTTGTGATTGCCGAACGAGTTATCACACTTACATTGGGGACTAGCATCTCTTTATTTGTAGTGCTTTGCAAGACAACACCGGGGCCTTGGGCCTTTCATTCCTCCACTTTTTCTAGCATTAGACTTACTTTGACAAGATAAAAAATTAAACATCACTAATTAATTCTGTTTGTCCTCTCAGTGAAATCAACTAGCATTTTTACTTGAAAATTAAATATATCTAATAAGAATTAAACTTCTAAATTTCAAACCTAATAATAATAATAAAGTAAACATTATTACGAGTTTGAGTCTACAAGAAATTACTACACAGATGATGTTACAATTACTTTATGTGAATTTGGGGCTATGGATGCTACGCAATAACCATGACTATCTTTCCGCACACATATGAGCACAATCTGGATGTGTAAAATTATCCTGTTGGAAGATATGGATTGGTATGAGGGAGAAGTGTTGAGTGTAACTGCATTCCTAACTGAATTATTGAAATACCTATCAATTAATGTCATCAGTAGGTATCTTGGCAAAATCAATATATAGGAAGGTTGTTCTGTTCAATTCTGCGCCAGGTCTGTCACAGTATAGTTGGAAATTTTTAGTATCCTATACAATCTACGTATAAGGGAGGGCAAGGTTGTCAGCACTATGTGAGGCTCCTTTTAAACTTTTTACGCTCTATTGTACTATTACCTTGATCATATGAAATGTTTTCTATGCAGCACTACTGTCTCAGACCAATATTTTTAGGCAAACTAGGAAGCTGAATAGGCACTCTCTGAGCAGGCACAACAGCTGATCATAAAGCAGGTTGTAGGAAAGTGTACACCGCAGGGATCGAAGACAGTCGATAGACAGACAATAATCGAGGATTAATATTAGATTTAATAGCTCCCCTATCTGCAGCGGGATTGGTTATCAACAGAAAAAGTTAAAAAGAGGTTTTACACTAAGAATAAACCCTGGCCCACCATAATAATGCCCTTTCCGTTGTCCTTACGTTAAGGCTTCACCTCATTTCCTAATGTTTGATGTTGCTGATGCACATATTGATGAAGGATGATGTTTAAAGTCGTTGGGACCGGGATTGTTTTCTCCAAATCAAAGAAGTCTGGACTCTAGTACTTGGCGCAAGCTCGACATAAATTCATCAGAGATGGTTGTGAACAAACATGGTGGCAGAGGATAGGGCGCAGGAAGGTGTTCTGCGACTGTCATACGTTTTATATACACAAATAGATGTGCGGCCTAGGGTATTGCTAACTGGCGCTTGACTAGAGTAGCAAGGAAATTTCTAATGTGGCTTTCCCGCTATAAAGCGGGTTACTGGCACATTGGGCCGGATAGCGAGTAAGCACGCCAAAGTCGTCTCCAACACCCTGGGTGCTTCGCAAAGTCAGCACCCAACCTTTCACTTGAAGAAGCTAAGTAAGTGGAAGACTTGCACCCAAGGCATGAGACATTCACCGACAGGAGATTACGGTGATCAGGAGGAGATGGATACGAAGGAAGGTAAGAGCACTTGTTTCTCTCTAGACATGCACAGGTTAACATAAACATATTTCAAGACTCGGTGTTCATGCACAGGCCCGAGCGGTTGTTTGACAATTGATAACCAAGAGTGGCTGAATCAAAATTTTCTTACAAATCTTGCCATTATTCCTCGTATTTTACTCTTAATTCAAGCCTATGTATCTTTAAGCAAATTTTTACCCAAATTAAATGCGGCCCAAAAGAAATGAAATCGTCTAGAATAGGTTTGTTTACTAATATACATTGACTATTAAGTTAAGGTAAAGCCAGAGGCTGCTTAACGAGGGACAGCGTTTTTACCCCTTCTTTGATTAGTACGGAAGTGATGGATCCCAGAAAGTACCCAAGATTTACTATAAACTAGCGACTATTTATGGGCCCGAAACTACGTTTGAGATAGAAGCTCTTTATTGAAGATGTGAAATAGGAGCGCATGGCATTGCTTTGTTGGCAGTAAGAAGGCGTATGAACCTTACCGGTACGACGTCAAGTTTGTTTGATTTTTGACTTGATACTCAGATGGAGTCCGAGTTTATCTCAACTCACGAAGCCGATTAATAGTGAACATCAATTGGCCTCCTAGCAGATCACAATAAATAATTCATTGTGAGTTGTCATGTAGAAACTAGATGTAGAGACTATTGGTTGATAAACACAAGTAGATTCCAGAGCAATACCACCCCTTTAACCAATACTCACACCTAACATGTCAATGTTGTCAGCTTTAGTGTGGTATGGTACTAAAAGTTCCAGGAAGGAGGATGCCATCATGAGAGAATGTACACATTTTCTGGAGTGCAGTTTGGCTCTGTTGGCATTCATGTTGTAGAAGAGTTAGTACAATGTGAAGGATATGTTACAAGCATTCATTAGTTGAAGTGGATTTGCTCATTTGCTGTCTTAAGTACACTAACATCAGTTACTAACATGATTCACTGGACTATATGTTGTAATGTAGCATTGAAACTCATTTATGAACATAACCACTTTTTATACTTTTGGTGTTCTTGACAGGCAGGTAGCTTTTGTAATGCAATGGTATGTTAATGTGAGAGCAAATAAGGTGTGAGGGACCAGCTAATACCAGTAATAGGGAAGTTATTAATTACTTTTCAGATAATGTATGTGGAAGCATTTCATAATCAAGTGCACAACTTTTACATTTGTTGTAAAATACATACTATCTTTTTGATATTCTTAGATGTACAGTTGGTAAAATGGTTTATTTGTGGGCTCATGTGTGAGAATTGAGAATGTGAATGAAAACACATCAGTACAAAAGTAGTATTATGGAAGCTTTAGATTGATAGAGGGGCTTATATTTCAACCTGTTCAAGTTCAAAGCCACTACTAGGAACAGGGTTACTTTCACCTTCGGATGACAAATTCTTATCTGTTCATGCTTGCAGTCCCCTATCTGTGCTATCTCTCAAAACATAGTTTCCCACTTCACAAGAGCAGATGACAGAGCACAGTACCCCAAGGATTAT
>JAAAKL020007537.1:0-11420 GCA_010016065.2 Carybdea cf. marsupialis auct. non (Linnaeus, 1758) | reverse complement strand
GGGTTCTGCATGCATATGATGATAGTTAAAATCCCTGCCTTAAAGTCCTGACAAACTATTAACACGCCACTAGCTCAAGAAATGTAAATGACTAGAAAATATCACACATCCCCATTTAGTATAACCTAAACAATGATGCCTCACGGGCGTAGCGCTCTTCACAAGAAAAATTCTGCGCTGACGTAGCTCTTTAAATGGCACCAAGTGCTGAAAGGGCCGAGTTTTCAACTTCCTACTTCTAGATTGAGATACTAAAGATCTTCTCTTGAAAAGACAACTCATGTTTGTTGTGGTTGAAAAGCTTTTTTCACTGTTTCTTGTAATTTCGATGCCCTCCTTTGTTTTGTGTAAATTTTTATGACGATTGGTTCTGAAGAGGGTCATACGAAAAAAGATTTTCAACCACAACGAACATGAGTTGTCTTTTCAAGAGTATACTTGGTTTCTGTATCACCAACAAACCTTTTAAACTAAAGATCTTCTACGTCTAAGGATAGATTAGCTAGCGAAATTAAAAACGGCAGCGAGCTCCACTCTTGTAAACTAGCCTCTAACAATGGAGGGATCGCCTGCCGACGTTCCCTTTCTTATGTTCCACTCTGACCAATAGAATCGGTTTCATAAGTCTATGTTATCTTTCGATGAAATTTACTTTGTAAGCAGCGAAAATACAAGTACTTATACGAGAATCGGAACAATACTTCTATTGGTGGAACTTCACAAAGAGAAGATCAATGTCATTGTACGTGTTCCTACAAATTTGGCCTTCTCTTTCACGGTAACAAACCGAATATAGCTTAAGCAAACAAGCGTCTCTTAATAGGGCTGTCTCTGTACCCTTGGCAACACATAAACGTATCTTTGCAGCGGCCTATGAGTTCATGATCACGCGGAAAATGGGAGAATGGGGAAGGAAGGGTTTACATTGACGATAACCATGTACTAACGTGAAGGGGGAGGGAGGTGACTTGATTTCATTTATGAACTATTTAAGTCCCTAACATGACGCCCAATTTCGTATTGTACATACTTTGCCTTGCATGATGCATGTGTTCCTTTATGAATAACAGCATAAACTTTATACGACTTAATATAATCACCTATTGTACTTAAACATGTCACTAAATATGGAAATATCAATAAACCTAAATAACACAAATGGTCATACATTTTTGTGCCTCCTGCAAAAATGAGATGGCCTCTCCGCATTTATCTTCAGCGAGTAAACTTTCACCATGAAAGCTGAAAGCCTGATGGAGGGAGAAATGCAAATAGTATTGAAGCTATCGACGGTAGATGTTTATCATGTCGTGAGTTGTAGTGTTTTTCTGAGCTACATTGCGAGAGATACTTCTCCCATCTTTAGGGTGATAGACTCTAGAACTTTCCGCTGAATTTATGTCGTACGATTGCGGATATCCGAGGAAGTAGGGATCGAAAAGTTCTAGAGTCCATTAGCCTGAAGATGGGAGAAAGAATTTTAGTTTACGTGTTCTCACGTAAAGGATTCTCATGTATTTTCATTTCTTAAAATGTAGGTGTAGCAATACCCAGACAAAGTTGCAACTGCAAAAAAGAGCCTTATACTAGGTATCAACAGTAGGCTACCAAAACTGGGTTTTGTCAGTCAAAATCATTCTGCTTTAGATAGATCAAAGACCTTCCAAGATTTTCTTACAAACCAGTTCCTACTTTCTGGTATGCCACCCAAATCGTACAATGACTTCTATCGGTCATAAAATCCGTTGCTATTGATAACTTTTGTACGGACTCCTATTAACCACTGCCAACCTTGCTGCTCATCGATAGTTAGCGCTAAATCATTTACCCACGACATTTCCATGCTTTTCAGCCGATGCTCGTTAAATTGCAGTATGAAACGTGCGAGGAGACACAAGCGACATGGAGTATCAAGTTTAATTGTTTAGTGAAGAAGGTTGAACTTGTTCTGCGGAGTGTATCAATCCGTGCGGATAGGTTTACGTCAGTTTTTTAAAAAGAGGTGAAAATTGAGGGGCCTCTTTGAAATCTTGGCGCAACCTGCATTCATGCGGTACTGAAATTAACTAATCAATTCTAAGCTTCAAACGAAATACTTACATAAGTGTTCTACAATGGAAACACAAATATTTTGCGAAAAATATATCACTTTGAGCATCATTGTTATCAGTGTCAAAAATGAGCTTCCAATGTTTTGAGAACCCAGTTTAATCCAGTTTACGTGTCTTTCAGCTTGCAATCCAGATTTGTTCAGCTTCATTTGTAATTTTACCAAGGGCATCGGAAGCGACTATGCAAGGATCTGAAATGTTTTGTCTCAGAAGTAAGTAAAAAATGAGGGAGGTGTAGGAGGAGCAAAAGCGATAATACACAGTATTACGAATTATGTTCGTCTTTGACCCCGATTATCATTGCTAAAGCATTCTTTGCCCTAGCGTGCTCCAAATTTGTAGATTCAATAACGTTTGAATGTCTGACGCGGAAGGACATACTACACTTCCTAGCCCCGCTTACTTAGGTGGCCCGGGAACAGTAAAAGGCCTGGCACGGGTTCACAATAACTAGTGTAAACGCTCAGAAGCCCTTAAAAGGTTGGATTTGCCTTCGTACATACGCTGTTTTCAGCTTAACCTCAGGGCGCCTGACTTCAGAAAATTGACAAAACACCTGATCATATAACAGCTAACCAGTATGACTATTCAAAATATCTGGTCAATATAGCTCTAAAGACTCGTCACAGCTTGTTACCATATCTGTCATATGTCTGACATATGCTGAAAGTGGTAAACCAAGTAATATAATACAGACGTCCCTACATCACCGGCTAAACGAATTCTACCAAAACTAACTTTGACTATAAACAGAAGGACGAGAATAGAATGAAAGACGACAGCGGCTATTTTATGTAGAGCATGCGCATTTCTGTTAGTTCAGCAAATGCTTTATATGTTGGTTAACCCGGTTCCAGACGCTGTTCCATTCATGCTCTTTTACTGTATTATAAACAGGTTACTCAAAACGAGGGAGGGTCTTGCACAGTTCCCAACACAATTCAAAATGATATATTTTCGCATTCTACATTTTGAAAATGTTAAGTTGCGATGTTACCCTTTAAAAATCTGCGGACTTATTTTACATATTTCTTTAACGCATATTTTTTGACACAGTTCACATTATGCTATGCCAATAAACAGTACCAAGGGTTCATGCATCTTTTTTAAAGGTTGCAGTACACCAGTAGGAGAAACATTTCTACTTACATAGGCCAAGTAAAAGTCTCTTTTCAGTTGTAAATACTTCCTCCATTTCCCTGCCTTCTGTGGATCGATACTACTTAATGAGGTGTCTGTTAATAGAAATAACGTGGATTACTGCGTCTCCTTAGTGTGTACAACTAGTTACATAACGGGTTGATCTATTTATCCACTATACACACAGAAACTCTCCTCATCAATCACATAATCTATCAATAAATCAATCTATCAATTAATCAGTCTATCTATTAATCAGTCTATCAATTAATATATCAATCAATTAATCAATTTATCAATTAATCAATATATTAATTAATCAGTCTATCAATTAATATATCAATCAATTAACTAAGTATTCCACCCATCCAATCATTCGATCAACGCAGAGATGGCTTACAATGACAAAGACAGTTTAGCCTACACTATCACCTCCAAAAATGGGTCCTCGCTGTTGGCGATTTTCCCCGTTATAAAAAGTGCTATAATTTATTTGCAGAAAAAGTGAAAGGCACAACTTCCTCGTTTACTATACTGTTTCTACATAGTACCATATTCACCTCCAAATCTCTTTCTCGATTCCTGGCCCCAAATATAACTCTTTCCAGTCGAGATCTAACCCCTGTAATACATCATGAGAATCTTCATGTACAGACGAGCCAAAGGTTTAAGTGTTACCAAACAACGCACGAATAGAGACCTCTTTACACTTGGACTTTTCGTTCCCTTGCAAATCTTGTCATAGATATATTGTTTCGCGTGCTTCTTTGCCTCGGCACAACCACACAAAGTTTATATCTCATCACTACCACCTGCACTATGAAGCGATACGCGTCCACATTTAAGTGTGGGTTGCGTTAGCATGCAGTTTATAACCAGGACAGACCAGGGAATCGAAAAGCACATTGATTGGCTGTATCTCAACATCTTCCATTAGAAAAGTATATATCCTAGGATAATAATTTGGTTCTTAACAAGTAACCCAGAAAGCTACAATAGTTAGCCCCTTAGTATCTTAATGCTTACGGCCAATTCTAGGCATTAATCATATCCAAAGCTACCAAGTCAATAAAAACATGCTCAGTACGAAGTCAAAACGATGATGTTTAGAAGGCAGTTAAAGTACCAAAGACACACATGGCTGCTACATAATATTGCGTTTCGCTTCCCTATGACTATCACGGTCAAAGAGTTATGAAACGAGTTCTAAAACGAGTTCTATAATGAGTTCCAAAACTAGTTCCAAACAACGATGTTCTTCGAACCTTGTTTGTCATTAAGGTCTAATTACCACATAATCTCCTCGTTTCCTTTCTTACGTAGTGAATAAAATAAAGCTGAAAAAATGACAAGACACTGTTACCTGCTTTTTCAAACAATTTACTTGTTTCATAGGAAACGCCTGACGTGATGGCTGGTTTGTGCTTTAACTCCACTGAGCGTGCAACTGTCACTAAAAGGTTGTTACAACAAAACAAAACATAGTACATGATAGAGTTGTAGATAGATCATGTTTTAAAACGTGTTTATCGAGTAAGCTACCTGTTCGCAACAAATGTTTCGTGTAGATTCAATGCACTTTTCACTGCAGCATATTCGGGAATTCAGCTGCTTCCTTAAAGCTCTAGAGGTCTTCCCTTTTCGGATTGACTCTACCACAACTCTGTGTTGCTGGCAATTTCTTGCAGATATCTTAAGAACCAATTAGGTCTTTTTCGTTTCTCCTTATCTTTCCGTTCTCCATATACGAAACTAACCATTTGTACATTATTGAGGTTACTATTAAAATTTGATACAATAACGTGTTATTGAGTAATGAACGGTGAATAATAAACGGAAAGGTTTTCAAGTTTGTCGTTGGCTTACCAAAGAATTGCCTGACTTTTCCATGCTTTCTTTGATCGAGGTCCACTGTGCTGACTCATCCCTTTCGTCGTGTATTGATGGAACCTAGTGACTGCATCTTATGCTGTTGTATATTTGCAAGATTTTATGTACTAATTGGGAAGTTTGGCTACTTCTGTGTGCCTCATAGTGTGATTAGACAGTCATAACACGGTGGGGACTCAATGTAACATTGAACATACAAAAATGAGAATCACAACTGCAGAATTCGTACTAAAGAAGACCTAGTTAGGGTTAAAAATAACAATTTGGCGTATTTGAATTAATGGGGTCGTGAGATTTCTAAGAGATCAAAGCTGGGAGTGTGATAAATAAATCGCAGAGAGGGGGCTACTACTTGGTAAATTTGGAGTTTTCTTCCCTTTTGAGAGTCGACGGTATTAAAACCTTATCTATTTAACTATTTGTAAGGTTCTCTGTGACATCTCCATTCCAAGCATTTGCTGAATTTTACTTAATTTGAAAAGAGCGAAGTGGTTGGGGTAATACAGTGACTCTTATGATAGCATCTATTGAGATTTAAATCCTCATTATGGATTTTATGTGAAAGTAAAATGGTTTTAGTAAAAAAGACAGTGATTTTAAAAAAAGTAACGGATTAGAGATGCAATAATTGCAATCTGGAGTATAATTCTTAATAATACCATAGCTTAAACCCAAATCCAGTCCACTCCCTCACTTTGAAAATATGAAATAAACTACCGTACCAGAAAACGATGGGAAGTTCTTCTTCTTGAATACGTTTGCACAATCATTTTTACGTGGTACATGCTATACAATGTGTAAGAACCCTGTTTTACTTGTCCTAGGTTTCAACAATTTCGCCTGGAGCCATAAAGGTCTATAGTTGACAACATGATAATTCAACAGTATATAAGTAAAAAATTCACCATTGACAAACCTTCTTGTGCTTCCCCCAAGCATTGAAGGTGATACGCATCTAAAACACGTTGATCTGTGTCCCCATGTTTCTCCAATGAACCTGCACTCAGCTGGCTTGCACACATATCCTAAAGCAAAATCAAACACAGGACGTTCTTATATCACAATCAATTAAAGAATGGAGAAAAAACCCCGCTATTGCCTTTATTCTATCATACAACCATAAAAGGTAAGTTTAACAGCAAAAATAAATTGAAGTTGGAGTGATAGGGCAACATTCTGCGACGACAAAAAAATCTCCATACACAATTTTTGAGGCACGTGATAGAACCATAGAACGGCTGTCACCTGGCCCATCATGTTGTACTAAGTCTATTCCAAAGTGTTTTCACCATACAGCAAATGCGTGGATCACTGCTCCAAATCCTGATGATAACATCCTTTTCTATCTCTCTAGTATATTTTCAATTTGATCATTCAAATCGTCTCTTTTGGATACCATAAAATTTCCAAACACAGCATGCTGGTAAAACTTTCGTCATTTTGCAAATGGTTCATACAATTAGGTTGCTACAGGCCAGATACTAGTAATGGTCAAGAGGAATTCTATCGTAAATAAACATATACACTGTACATAGGATCAGTGCAGATAAAATATCTGTGGAACACTTCTCTCTATAAATAGATGTTGCAGAGTATAGGATCTTAGATATACTGGGACTTAACTCATACATAATTAGAGTCTTCTTGGGTTCTCTCGCACACATGTAGTAGGTCTTGATTCTGATAATTTCAGATCTCTGTCCTAGGTTCTTTTTCTTCAGATCTTTATGAAAGCCCCTGTTCCTCATGGTATCCAGCAATATGATTATTTCTCCCCCCCTCCCCCCCCAGCCTTCAACCTTTCCTACCTTTAATCCCTTTTCTCTACAGACATTCATGTCTCTGAGCGAAATCTACCCAGATCTTCAGCCTTTCCTTAATAAAAGTTAATAGTGACCTTTTCTCTTCTACAATCTGCAACAACTCTTCATTTCTGATACTTTCCATCCAGTTTATCATTTCCATCCCTAATCACGAGCCAAGGATCTCACAATTTTCAAAGCACATTATTTGCGAATATTTAGGAGTCCTTGTTACTGGGCATATGAGAGTGTCTTCTACATAATCATTCTCCTGTTGAGTAGTGCCAAACATGAAAACCTAGCATTCCTGGTGTATTTTCCTATAACAATCTCTACTACAATTAAACTAAATTGGATATTTTAAAAGTTGAGGGTGCCTTACAAAAAGGTGCTTATTACAGCTAAAATTAAATGGTGATCTGTTATACATTGAGCATTTTTAAAAATTCCATTAGGCACTATATGGGCAGTTATGATGAGAATATTGCTCTGGATTAATATCAAAAAAAAAATCAAAACTTTGTCTTGTAATACTAACAATATCCAGTTCATGAGGATGCAAATACCTTCACTTGTTGAAATATTCCAGCAGCCAATCTCAGATCCTTGAAAACTTCCTTTGCTTCATCATCTGTTATACTATAATATGAAAAAACAAACTGTATCAATCAGGAAATAGATGCCTACCGCTTTGAAGAGAGGACAGTCTCAATATAATCATGCTTTTTTGTCTTTCAGTTTAGATGGGTATACTATGAAAACCTACAGCACTATGCTTTGACATGTAATATAAGAAGTTATTTTTATTTATTGATTTTAACAAATAATAAATGCAAAGTTTTAAGTAATGCATTTCATTTGCAGTGTCTGAAAATAAAATAGTCCCAACTATTTCAACTTAATCTATCAATACCACATCTAACCAGACCATATGACACGTTGAACAGATATTGTGGTAAAACTAGTACAAATAAATTGAGTCCATGAGCATTTGCTCTTTTAGAACAAGGAAAAACTGAGACAACTGCAGAACAAAACTAACATTTTTTCAAATAAAAGAATACTGAAAATTATGAGCAGCTGATATTATAAGGATCTTTTCTTCTGTAAATTGGGTTTTACTATTGTCAATAATTACTAGCAGTAGCGCAATGTTGGTCCAAGTATCAGAATCTTATCATGCTAGTAAATACAACCATGAATGATACTTTGGTGCTGCTAATTATGTTTCAGTTAAACACTCTGCTGTTAATTTATTTATCAAAATCAGTTTTAATACAGTGCCCTTCCCTCTTACAGGGGCTATGGCAGTGCCCATGTACATGGGACTTATTCCTGGCGCATAGAGCACTTTGCAACCAGATGCTCTTCCTGATGTCACCAATGACCCTTCTGTTACTAGGGCACTGAACAGCTTGACCATCTTGATCTCAAGGCAAGGAACTTATCCACTACACCACAGAGGCTGGATATTCATGTTTATTTAGTTCATGTAAACTATATACATCCTAAAGACCATACAGTCACCTTTTTGCCCAAATAGGAATGGCATCTGTTAGATTCCAATAAAGTACATTATTTAAATAGTTAATCCTCTTCATCTGGAAGTAAAGGTAATCATGGTCATTCTTCTCACAATGATACATGAGGCATCAAAATTAAGCATATGATTTTCTTTCAACATTAAACAGACGTGTAGGTGGCTTTTTGTCACTTATCCTTATGTTACTGTGAAAACCCTTTATAATTTGTTTCAAATTCTTCACTTTTTACATTTGCAGCTGAAAATCACATGGAGGTTGAGTGGTGGATTTGACTGGCTGCTTTGCATTTTAAATTTCTGATTTATGATACTAGCTACGCCTTATTTTCACCTCTTTTTCACTTCCTTGTGCTTTTCAAAGCACAAAAACTGTGAGAAGGATGCACTCCCCCTGCCAACCGTGAAGTTAAGTCTGCAATTCTATGTATGAAATCTATTAAAATCATCAAATAATGATTTGGAGGGTTCTGAAGCTACCCTAGTATCAATTTTTATTATTTCAGACCGTTTTTTCACAGCCTTCAAACAGATTCATAATTTGTTGTAACAACATTTTTCTACCATGAGCTATTAGTACAAGCGGGCTGTTTTGGGGTGATATTTTTAATCAGTATCAGATACACAAACGTTTGATGGCTTCATCTCCAAAAAGATAAAATTAGAACAACTGTATTTCAGTGTTTATGAAATTGAGACTGTCAAGATTCTTGAAACGAAAAACAACAGCAATGTGCTGGAATCCACTTTAAATTACCTGTTTCTTAAAATCAAGAAAAGGTGGATTTTAGCAGCAGATAAATCAACAAAATCCTAATCAAAATAATAGCACAGGCTCCACTGTTGTGATCCATGCAGCTTGCAGGGCCGAAATTACAGTGGTACCAAAAAACCTAATCACATTTGCACATTTCAAAAGCAACAAAGAAATTGGCCAGCTAAGATTTCATAGCAGGCTAATGGCAATGTTCAGCTACCAAGAGTCTTCCTTAAGGGAATCAGCAAGGGCATATCCTTTGCTTCATAGTTCACTTCTGAAGACATTGTTGGAAACTTACAATAGTTGACAAGTTTACTTGAAGATGAGTGATACATGGACCTTTCCAGTTATTCACCAGTAGCATAATCTCATAATTTATTCAAATACATGCTTTAACCATTGACTATTCAGTAAAGAAATAGAATAAGCAGTGACAAAAAAGGCATGCTTTACTGTAGATGAAGTTTACAATGCAGTTACCTTGGGTTCCCAGCCAGTTTTGATGCTCTTTTCATGTGCCACATTGCTAGCTCAGTTAACATAGATGCCAATTCAAAAAATGCATCAGCCAGAGAGCTAAATAAACATTGAAGATAAAGAAATTTGAAAACGTTTGTTCATAAATTCCCTTACAAGAAACATGACGGGTCACTGTATTGTTCCATGAAGATATATTACCGTGGGGAAAAGAGGGAAAACATTGTATTTCTCATGGATGTGCTAAAGAGGGTGAGCTACAATCAGTGGAAATTAACCTTAGTGTATTATTGCCTTGAAGAATTAACCCTAAACTGCGTTTAAAATATTGTGTGGTAGTACAGTTCTACTATTACAACTTTGTTTTTGTGTTGTTGTAAATACTATAAAAGGATAACAGTTAATGCATAAATGGAATAAATATATAAAAACCCAATGAATTCTTAACACTGTGCCATGTGGTGAAAAGCAGCAAAGTTATTGGCTTTTATATATGCCATTTGACCTCTTATGAAAAGAAAATAGTGATGTGGTAGCAGTTTTGTGATGATTTACTGACACAGTCATGTAGTATTGCCCCCCAAGAGATACATGATATCTTTTTATATAAAACCCCCACACATTTCCTATATATAAGCACAGACTATCATTTGATTTGTTAGTTGTTTCATAACAGGCAAATGAAAACCCACTTTCCCATTTTATTTTGATTTTGAAACAATCACACTCACCAAGAGTGTTTTGGTCAATGGTCATACAATGTAACAAAGAAAAGAGATTCCCCTTATTACAACTTTTATTAATCCGCATTGGTAAATTCCAACTGGTCATAAAATTTTTCTTTGGAAGCTATTGCTGTTCATCACCTTTGGTCTACAGAAGTTCTAAAGAACTTCATTTGTGAAACAGTTAAAAAAGGAGAAAGAATGTAAAGCTGTTGATGCCAAGTAAGTTACCTTGCAGCATTTCCACCTATGGAGTTGGTCCACTTGAACATCACAAATTTCCGTAGTTTACTTTCACCACCTTGACCACTTGTATCACAACAAAGTCCTTGTAAGCGTGAGAAGTACTCATTGCTTGCACTCTCAACTGCTGCCTTGTCATTTCCAGGGTCACTCAATAGTGACAGCAGTTTCACTCTCCACAATTTAAGGTCCCTAATATGAACAAATCAAAGTATATACCAGTACACATGTACATAATTTAACATGAAGAACACTTTATTTATATAGACTATTGATATTATAAAACTAAAAATATAAAAAGAGAAGGTGAATTTCTTTGTGTCCAAAGCATTTCAGTCAATAATAACCAAAACAAGGGAATGTATTCTTGATTCACTTGATGGTTAAGAACCAGTGCAAGGCACAAAAAAACATAGACATAATACCTACACAATACATGGGTTACACCACTGATGCTTTTGAGAAACTCTAATGGAGGCCTTGGAATAAATTGGGATAAAGTTTAAAAACTAAGATAATGTTAGTTTACTGGGCCATTGTCATTACAATACTACCTTTATGGTGCAGGATCATTGAGTCCTAACACGATTTACATCACAAATTACCATCCGTTCCACAAAACTATTTATCTCCAGGATAGCAACCGAATTCCTGACTTCAAAATCCCCTGAGGATATATCAATTAGGGTAATATATAAATATAGATAGATAATATCAACTACAGTATTATGC
>JAAAKL020007536.1:0-16792 GCA_010016065.2 Carybdea cf. marsupialis auct. non (Linnaeus, 1758) | reverse complement strand
AAGGCCCAATGAAACGACAAATTCTTTTAGTCTGCAAAGCAACAATTTTCTTGCTTTGATGTGGACGGATTCGAGAACGGCTAAGCAGTGCTAGCTTTATCTATTATACGGAAGAGGTTATCCTTAAACAATTTTGCATAGTCTGGGTTTTCAGCCAAGTGCTGCCCTATGGCAGAGTCATATTGCTTAGCTTTTTAAAATAATGTACTTTCTGTTTTAGAATGAAACGGTGTCTGTAACAGTTCAATGGGACAGCCAGTATTCTTCTATCTGGGTATTGTGTAATGGTACGTTCACCTTGACTACACAGAGAAATGGCCACTGTGCGGACTTTGTCGAGCAGCAAACCCTTGGTAAGATACAGATATAAATTTTGTAAAGCTGATGACACACGAGCTTGAAATGTAGCAAGCTGTCAACCACATTTGTAATTAACTTCCAAAAATTGGATCAAGAAGGCGCTTCTACCGACCAAGCTTTAAAACACTTGTTTTTGGAAGCCATGCAACATATTTTCAACAGTTAACCTATAAGATCATTTTATGACTAATTTCCATTTCAAAACAAATATGGCGCCTGAATGATAAATCAGCTATTCCTGGTAATGATATCCCTATTCCCTATCATATATCTATATGACCAATCGTCTACACTTCGATTGGTTTTTTGCAAGCTACAGCGGATTTCAAACCGAACTGATCTAATGTTATGATTACGGTAACCTGAAGCTATGTATGGCACACAAAGGTACTCGGCAAGGAGCTGCATGTTGTTGCCTACCGTCTAGGGTCGTTTGTTACCAGAAAGTACCCTCTGCAGGGTGAATTTGCAGTTAAATACCACTACTTAACGTGACCTTGGCACTGCGGAGGCTGAATGTTTAGCCATTAATAAAATTTGTTGATTCGTTTACAAAAACATCCAGTTAAGGCTCATTAGCATACAGCTGAGGCGGATCGTAAACAATACCTAAAGGTGCCAAAGCCTTACTAGCAACTGCAGAAAAGGTTAATGCCATCCGTAATCCGAGCATTGCTTTTAGTTTACAGCAGAATACCTTACTCTGGGCCTATAAACCTCTCTTACAAGGGAACATTTTCCCACTCACCAAGATCAAAAATTTTACACAAAATCGCCTCTACAACCGACAGCATTATTATATTTTCGAATGCTTTCTTTCTATGGTTTTAATTTCCGTTTCGGCACATTTACTATGTACCTATGTAATCATGCCTTAGATGCTTATCATCTTCTATGTGTAAAAACGAAATTCAGGTTTTTTAAATTAGGAAAATATGTAGCAAAATGGAATTTTATCTATTTTCGTTTAAAACATAATTGGACAACCATTTTTCGTTGTTTTTTGGTAAGTTCGTCGACATGAATGTGGCAAATTTGTTCTTTTCCCAATTCAGCAGTGCCTTATCAAGGCCCACATTCTTTAAAAACAATCCTCTGCACATAATCATTACTTTGGTAAAAAGTTCTCTATACTTTGTCTAACTCCTTTGTTGAATTGATTTTACCACTACATGCCATGCCATTTTAAATTTTTTCTCTGCATGATTTTTCCACGTAAGCTAAACTATGTTCAAATCCCATCTGCAGCATAAAGTCAGCAAAAAGTCTTCAAATCATCCCATACAAGGATGCAACATTAGGCATCAGCAGTAATATCACATTTAAAAGTACATTTATCTCAGGAAAACAGATTGCAACAAAACAAATCATGCCTCCCCCTTCAGCATACGAAAGAAAGCTGCAGGTAAGCATGTGGAGAACATGTTCTAAAGCGACCCGGAGATTGATGATCAAGAGTCCAATCGAATGTGGATTTGCTCTACTTGATAATTATACTTGGTCAATATACCAAGGCAAAAATGGTAATGGAAGCAATAATATGCAGAATGTTACCCGAGAAATTTCGCGGCTTCCTACTTTGGCCGTCCAGTTGCCTCAACACGTGGATAAGCAACTCAACATTCAGGTTTCTTCTGTTGACTCATTGCGACTCGTCATGAAAGGTTCCTTCAACGTTAGCTCTAAACAAAGCTATGTGAAAATTTTACCAGCAAAATACAGAGGTTCCACAAACGCGGACAGCTTAATATTTCAAGCTGACACTAAACTATCATGCTTAGATGATATAGAATCATCTGTATCTTACCAGTGGAAAGTTACTGACGAAGACTCCGGGCTTCATGTGCCGTTGGGACTTAATCAAGGGAAAGAAAAGACATTAGCGATTGCAAGTGGCACTCTGGACGCAGGGAAGAAATACAATGTGACTGTTTCGGTAACATATACAAACAATTTGAGAAACAAAACAATTTCTAGTGCATACATTGCCCTTGAAATTCAGAAGGAGCAGATAAGGTTAGCTTTTTGTAATCATTTGGCTACTAGTGCTTTATTACTTTCCAGTAAAATCTACCGCCTGAAATCAGTATTTTTACCCCTGGTCTCCATGGATTGGCTTTAACAGGTTAATTACGATCAGGAAGATTGTAAACCTTTCAAAAAGTTATTTCTTAAAAGATATATGAAAGAGAAAGTATCCCTCGCTACTCTTCGAACCTGCACCCCACGCTATCTTGTGGTTGGGTACGTGCTCCGCCAACTGAGCTATGATGAATATCATGATGATACAATTTATCTATTTTGAAGCCTGGTTTTTGGTGATTGTCGACGTTTACTCCAAAATGATTTTTTATTGCGACCAGTGCCACGATTGCGGATGGATGCATCATTTGCAACCGTCATTGATAGTCTCTCGGTGCTCATTCGTAGTTATATAAGGACATATTTTCTATTAGTTCTCTCAGTAGACTTTGATAATGGCTCTAATGCAGCCTTCCTTTAAACATGTTTTAACTATTTCGTGCAGTTCAAAACAATCTTTCGTCTTCTTCTATGAAAACAAAATCACTGCTATCATGTATAATGCTGTCTGCTCTAAGCAACCCTTTAACATCAATAATAGGGGCTGGGTACAAGGCTCATTTTTCTCAGTCTAGTTTATTATCGCAGACCAGCAGACTATTTGAACATTTCCCCTACATTATCGCTGACAGTAGGCGATTCTCTGCAACTAGACTTACGACATACAGGAATTTGACTGTTTATCTCGCTGACTTTCATGAATGGCCATTGACATCCAACTTTACGATAAGCATCTGCCTCATGTACGTTGAATATGATAGGGTTGCCAATCGGGAAATCAAGCTTTCCAAAGGTCATTGAAAAGTTTTGAATATTTTCAAAAGAATTAGAGGTTCGGATTCCTGTACTATGATATCTTGTTTTACTTATCCCTTCAAATCCTCTCTTTTTAGTATCTTAATATTGTAGTTTTGATAAATTTGTTTTTTCTTGTTAATTTTTTACAAGTTTTAATAATTCATTGGTGCATTTCTATCTGTTCAGAGCTGTGATTTCAGGTGGACACAGAAACGTTGCGTTAGGGAGCAGTCTTCATCTTGACGGTAGACAGTCATATAACTTCAACGAATCGAGCACTGATTCTCAATACAAATGGACTTGTACCGATAGCGAAAAATCATCTCTATGCAGAAGTGTGGATGCTAATAGGACACTCCTGACTTTGGCATCGAGCTCGTTTTTGATGTTGACAATCTCAAGCGACTACTTCGTGGCAGGAAAAACGTAAGATATCATATGGAATTCTTTTGCATTTGTGGTTTATCGCATGTGTAACAACCTTTCAGCAGGGGTTCATTAATGACATGTAACAGGACTCGTACAAAAATGCACCACCTTAGACTAAAATTGTCTTAAAATGATGAGTGGAACTACGAAAGATTTCACTTGATTTTTCAGAGACAGTTCGTTCATAAACATATAAATCCCTCACTTTGTAAATGGAAGTAACTTGCATTTCCTTCGTATTGGAGTTTATTTGGAGGTTTGTAGTGTTGGTTTTGCCAGTGAATCAGTAGTAATGCTATCTTTGTTTTGGTTTTCTCTTATCGCACATAGTTGTTTTAAAACAGCTTTGTTCAACTTCGGAATCGGTTATTCCAAGAAAATTCTGGTGAGAGTGCAACGTGTTGATTTCCACTATTAAAGGTAATCCACACAAAAATATTATGCTAGCAAAAATTAGTCAGTTCTGCAAGTGCTTGAGTGAGTAAAATTTAGTTTTACACACCCTGCCAGATTTCGGAAGAATAAGGGCGATTGTTGAAAAAAGTATGGACATGGGTAAAAGGGTAAAAACTTGCGACATATTTATAAATGACATGACCTATTAAAGTGTTAAAACTGTCCTTGTCGTTTAAGAAATTAAAGTACGTATAGTCATCCATTTTTCATAAATTTAATATTAACGACGTCCATAAAAAATTGTAGATGAATGTCATATTCATTTTTTTAAATGAAAGTTTTTCCGTCGGTTCTTTTCAAAGAATGTACACCAACATACAGTTAAATGTAGAAATAAATCCTTAAATATCACAATTAAGTAATAAAAACATGACAGTGCTTGTTTACAGCATTTTTGTGTATTTGAGTAAAACAGGTGTAGAAAACTTAGCTTAAAATTATGGTGTAAATTAAATTCGATTTTGTGTTTGAAACATCAATATTTGTAAAATGTACAAGCCTATAGTGGTTTTAAAAACAACGTTTCGCCTGCTGTCTAGTTTGCTCAAAGTTCATAGAGATAGAAATTTCTATTAACTTCGTGTCGATTGTTAACCTCAATCCCTTAATATGGGATAAGAACCAAACCCTAATTTTGCACCGTGAACAAATTGCCTGAGCTACTTTTTGCATTTTCAGGGTTACCAAATAAGCGCGAAAGTGGTGAAACTGCCGAAAGTTTATTTGGTACGGTGACTAGAAAACCCTCTCTATTAAAATACTGTGCCTTATACCTGAGGGAGCATGTCGGTAGATCCTCTTACTAGGCTCCTATAACGTTCTCCCGCCATACCAATAATCACACCAGAATATAGATCATTAAACTGAGTGAGACAATTTGTCTTTCCGGTCAGGGTCTAGACGGAGGCTTGGCTTCAAAAGATACGACAGATTGGCTTGCATGGTAGCAACGCTTATTTCTAAAAAAGAGTTGATCGAGCTTCCCATTGTTTCCAACAGCAAAAAGCGTGGTCACACATACTAGCCCCCAGAAGCTAATATAGCGAGGGAAGATTCGCAGTGCTACGTAATATTGTTTAAAAGCTTTGTTTGCAGGGGACTTAAATGGCGTCCAACGACTGACCTCACTTTGAGAAGGAAGATGCTCGATCCAGTGCTTTTTACATATCAGTGGTAGCATGAACAGATTATTTATTAAGTGGATGTCTATACTTATGGCGTTATCCTAAAAAAGGAAAGGTATGCAATACATCTGTCTGGCCATAAAACTCCTTTAAGATTATCTGTATATCATCAATAACCTTCTGCAGTATAGGCGATGGGTATTCATTATTTCGTTCAACAACATACTGGGTTTATCAAAACATTCTGAGTAGAGTTGATCCGTAGAGATTTGTATATCAACGTGTGCATAACATGGGTTGTTTTCTATACAGGAATACGATTAGAGAATCATGACCACCAAGATCACAATTGAGTCTCCTATTGAAGTCACTTGTGTACGAAACCAAACCGAAGAAGTACAAGGTACAAACAATCAAATAAAGATTGTCGATACTCTTCACAACCATTCACAATTGCATTGTGATGACTGAGGAGCCCTCTTTCATATGACTAACATTGTAATCACCTTTCCCACGCAAGAAGGCAATGGGGCTACAGCTCTCACGTCACTTGCGAAAGATTAGAACGCTATATTCATCGCTCTCTCTCTCGCGCGCTCCCTCTCTGTTACGTTTACTTAATCTATCTCAAATAAATCAATAAGCACAATGTGTAAAGCAAGAGGACTTCACTCTAAGAACTTGTTAATAGTAGTTTCAGTTCCATAAGCAAAGTAATTCTTCAGTAGCGTTATACCAAAACATACCTAACTCCTGAACATTCGTAGTAGTGCCCTACGGTATGGCACTTGGATCATGAAACGTCTTAAATGGAATAACCTTAAGAGTTTGTTATGATGTCCTGTCGATAGCCTGCATATCTGGTTGAAAGAGCCAACATTGCCTCATTGTCACATACTTATTATCCTCGAGAAACGTGTGCATGGTATACGTGAATTTAGTCTGCGAACTTACTTTATCTATGGTTCACTGAGCGCACGGTTGGCCATCAAGCAGCTGAGCATTTATTGGTAGAACCGAGCCAAAAAAGAATTGTTTTCCACTCCCCTCTTGGTGTATTTAAATAAGAAGCCGAAGAAAATAGCAATTTTTTTAAAGATTTTTGTGTTTTTAGGTACGTCTTTACCTTGATATACAAGTCCGGAGACCAGGTCAGCAGTGACTTCATCAAAATGAAAGTTGTTCAAGGACAAACCATACCGACATCAGTGGCAGTTGACCAATCAAGAGAGAATTACCGGAGATCGGACTTTCTTGTCGTTGATGGTGCAGTTCATAACTGGACTAGGCATGTAAACTACAAATGGTCAGTGCGAAACGTGTATGGTAAGTAATTTTATTTGGTTTATGTTCTGTTATATAGACCATATTTACGTTGTTTATAAATCCAAGCCCTGGAAAGTAGATGATAGATTTAATAAAGCGAGAGCATGCAGAGTTGCATTTCAAAGTGCAAATTGCATAAACCTTTTGCTTTTAAAACTATCAAATCGTGAAGTACCCCAAGATCGAGTCCAAAATCGTTTAATGATTGTTTGCTTTAGGTCATTTTAAAAAACATTTCTACAAAGGACTACAAACGAATATGAGATATAGTAATCAGATCTGATTACTTTACTGAGAGTCAACACAGTTTGTTAAAAAAGTTGTTCATTGGATCATTTAAAACTTTGTAAAAATCCCTCCAATTGTTTCTTTTGGTAATAGTTATAACAAAGAATATGGTTTTAAAAGGCAATGCATCCCTTAGAATAATCCGTTTCCTTTAAAATGCGAACAGTCATGAGTAACTTGCCTTTCACTGTCACGATCGGAGCTCTGGATAACTTTTTGCAAGATGCACCTGTAGGGCTTCTTCAAATTTAAATTGCTTTATCTTCTTCTTATTTCGGTTAAGAAATAATACTTCCATCAGCAATAAATTGCCAATTTGTTGAAAAAATGGCATTTAATTAAACGCAAAAATATGCATAGGAATACGCATCGTATCTCTTTACAGTTTGATTATATTTACTACATGATAGGCCGAAGTTAAAACTTGAGTAGATAAATACAAGATATTTATCATGTCGAGTGTCGTAGTCTTTTTCTGAGCTACGTTTCGAGAGATACGACTCGCGGCATGATGAACATCCGCGATCTACGGTATCTACTAAGTCGACAAATGAAAGGATGCTCGAGTAGATATGTAGTACTTGACGTGCACAGTTTTGAACATACGGGTACTTTACTTTGGCCCATGGCTAGTTTCTCGCCCAGTAATGTTTCGTCTCGATATTAAAAATGCCCTGTACATAATACAGCACTAATCATGACCAATATATCAGGTAAAACTGTGCCATATCCTATCTCTCGGGTAGTTTTTAGGAAGACACACTCCCGTTGTCCTTGTGTGATCTACAACAAGATAAATTGTATATCTTCAAAATGGCGTGTCAGTACCATTTGAGGAATTCTGCAATTATTGAAAAAACTTTATAATGACAAAAGCATCACTTATTTCTACTCGGATGGACCCTTTTAAAGCTCCCTGGCAAACGTATGCTGGCCGGTTCCCTCCCTTAAATTTTTGACACTTGAAACTTTACCTTGGGTACATCCATCAACAGATAGTTGTCTTGGGGCAATAAAAAGTAGTTTAAATCAGTTTTCTTTCAAAAAACTAGAGTTTTCAAATATGCCCGAAGAAGGGCTATTTTTATTGTCGCATTTCCCATCTAAGTTCAAGAGTCATGAGTGTAAAACGAAATGACAATTAGTTTTTTTCTAAACTAAATTTACATAACCAGTAATCTGCTATAAAAATATAGTTACTTTTTACGAACTGAGGACGACTTAAAACTCAACTTCTATTTAACAATGACGGGAGTTGATCGATGTCCTTGGTGCACATATATTTACCTTTTAATGAAGAATAGCAAAAGAAACAAGACTTTCTTTGTCATTCAGTAGATATGTTTCGGGTGGAAATGGTATCTCTACATTCTTGGAGGTGTTTATTTTCCCATGATTGCGAAATATTCTTTTCAAAGGATAATACCAAGCATGCGATGGTAGAGGGGTCAACATTTTCGCGCCGATAATTAATACATACTCCTCTCCATGAATAAAGCTACATTACATTAATTACTTTTGCTACTCAACAGGTAGGGAAGTACTTGATTTATCGGCAGCAAATGCAACAGTTACCCCAGCATCAGGTAATTTAAGTACTGGTGCATATTCCGTGGATATATATCCTGTAAAGCTGGTCATTCCAATAAATGCCCTACAATCTGGCTTGACCTACGAATTTGTATTGGATGCAACGGATCCTGAAGCAACTGGCAGAGCTTCGTATGTTTACTCTCTTCCGATGCCACCACGATATGGATATCTGGAGGTACAATATTTTAACTAGGAAACGTTTGTACTTAATATTTTTGAGGACACTAGATTCTGCGCTGCTTTGCATGATCTTTACAAATTTCGAACCTCATTGTCAAGAACTTTCAGCTGATCCAAAAACTCTAAAACCTTACAATACACAAAACAGGCATTCAACAGGCAAAATTTCAGAAAGTTTCTGTTCCAAAGTAGAAACTTCGGAAATTATTGTGCTAACGGCCTGTTACATTTGGATATATAATGAAACTTGTTTGAACTTCTTATCTGTAACGATTTACCAGAAATCTTAACAGTTTTATGATATCTGGTTTTACCAACACGTTAGGGATATCTTAAAGTACCGTACTTTAACGAAGGGGTATATTCATAAATCTGGACACGAAATTTTAAAAAATAAATTTGGGTGTATTTTCACACTGTAGGATAATTTTTGGGGCAGAATCTGTTTGCGGTCAGCTCTGTGCAATTAGGGTAAAATACAATTATTGTACATTTTTACTTCATGTCAATGTATTTTCCCGTACAATCGAAGTATGGTAAGTGAAAAATGGGTGGACAAGAGGGGCCCGATATTTGTGTAAACCTTTAAACATTTTTCCATCGTCAGCATGTACATCTGTGCATGGATATTTGAAATTTTCTCTTTCGCGTTATTGTTGCTGGCTTTAGGAGATGAGCGAAAGAACCAACTTGTTTTGGTCAGGTGTGGAATATACAGCTAATGTACTTGACTAAAAGTGTTTTTATTTTATGTACTATTGGTAACGTGAATGAAAGAAAGTTTGGCCGCTACAAATTTTGGGCATTTGTTTATGAAGTTTTTATTGACTTCTTATATGTTATGAAAAATAGTGTTTAAAGTTTAAGCGATGCTCGTTTTATACGCTCCTCAGGTATTGTTTCGGGATGCACTTTAATACGATATGGTATTGCTCTTACTCCAGGTAATTCCACCAAGCGGAGTTGGCTACCGCACAAAGTTCAGTATCGCTACTTTGTCATGGGTTTCATTGGCAGCAGCAAAGAAACATCTTTTATACCGCTTCGGTTATTTACATCCAATAACCGGTAGGAGACACTACTTGAGTTCTTGGTCTCCCAATCCCTACGTAAACAATATTCGTTTACCTAGTGGTAAAAACAACTCGGCGACACAGCTAACTGTTTTTGCTGTCGTTGTGGACGCAAGCGGTCAAACATCATCAGTTTATAAAGTTATAAATGTGTTGAAACTTGTTGTCCAGAATCCTCAACAGCAGTTGCCAAATTACTACCTCAACGTGAAAAATGATTTAACGTCGAGGCTTTACGAGCGCCAGTTCTCCCATACCTCTCAAGCACTTTTGGAAATGGCAGTTCTTCATTCTCTAAACAATACGATCAATATGTCTGTGGATGCCAATACGGTTATATCATCTTTAGCTACTTCCCATCTGACGGCAGAAGAAAATATGATGATTCTGGACACGTTTAACGAGTTTCTTCTTCTCATTGACGGGCCAGCACTGAAGTCAATCAAGTCACCTCTTGTCAATCTAGTTAGTAACCTTATGAAGAAGATATTGATAGATATCAACTCAAGGAAACCAAGAGTCCAATGGACACCTCTAGATGTAAGTGATTGTTAGAATAAAAGTCACAAGAGAATCCCTTGTGAGTATGTTTGAATATACATTCAGAAGATTTTGGACTTTTCTAATTTAAGACATCGATTCAAGCGAAAATATATTTTCGAATAAAGTTAAACCAGTTCTTTTAGGTGTCCCAAAACATGCTATGCTATCACCACAATGCTAATTATTTTTATTCCCTTTCGAATTGTGTCCAAAATATTCTAAAAGGCGTCATAATTAGTGTAAGGTTTGTCCAAAACGTTATTGTCCGAAATTTAGAGTCAGAACTTTGTTTGTAGTTATAGTAAGTTACTTTACTTAACATGCCAGCACGTCTAACGATTAAGCAAGGAAAGCCACTGTTACAGGCCATTGATAACATGCACGATGTAGCGAAGATACGAGGCTGGGTTGAGTTAGCTAGAAATTCAGACATGCAAGTAGAGATAGGGGGTGAGACATAACTTAGATAAATCAATAAACGGAAATTAGAGTTGACAACAAGAAATTATCAATTATGTCAATAATAGTGGAATTTTTTAAGCACAGCTGCAAGTTTCATATCGCCCCAGAGGAATGGGTCTCTCTTGGGCAATACCCTAACTTTGAGGAACACTGGAGGAAGAGAGTTGGCCTTCAAACCGGGTGATCAAAATAGATCGAGATAGATTTAGATCGCCCTGCCTTCAAATGACATAGAGATGTAGGTTGATACTCATCCGAAACGAATTCATAAGCGCTGTCCCCTTTGGTACGGGACTGTAGCTTAGTGCAAAAAGCATAGTATATTGAGCAGCTATGGAGAACGTGGGTTCGAGTCCCAATGATACAACGATTTTTCGAGATCTTGTAAAGTATACGTCAGCATTCAGTCATTACAGTTCTTAACCTTTTTCTTTGCTCTCACCCCTTTCAAATCATCAACCAGTTCTTACATTCAATTTAAAAATGACCAGTTTTGATATTAATTATATACATAAATAACAACAACTATATGTTCCTAGAATGGACAATTACATAAGAGACAATATTATAATTAACTAGAAATAAGAAAAAAAAGAATGATTGGTCTTCTGTTAAAATAGGTCAATGATATTGATATCAGTCCTCTGGTAACGATCTTGAATTGCCTGTTAAGAACCACTGCTCTTTTTAAAATAAAAGAAATGAGCCACCAAAATGTATATAAGACGTATTTTTGCCGGAAATTGGGAATAGAAAAAGTTATGGCGAGGCAATTGAAAGGTCAAGTACCAAGGAGCAAAGCACAGAGAATTGACAGTTATTCGACACGACTTAACTACAAGAAGCACATAAATCTAAGGTGATTTGAAGCGATTAAAAAACCCCTAGTAAGAAAAAGATTGCCTCAGATGAGAATGGCTACATGAAAAAAAATTGGAGGGCCAATTAATGGTTGTTGGCACCAGGGGGGTGAATGTAGGAGGTCTTCTGATGGGAAACGTTCTTGGACCGTCCCCCAATTAAAAAAAAAGAGGTCGGAGTTAAGACTTAGTTGACAGAAGGTGTTTATGGCAAGATTTATGCTCTATAAAATCTATCTACAAAGTTTTACGGAACATGAAACAACCACGTATTTGCTGTAATAGTATTTTTATTGCAGTGTACGTGACTATTTGATAATAACTGCTATTGCCGGTTGTTTACATGTATTATACTTATGGAATGGAGGGAGTGGAGTGCTCGATACGATGTCTGTACTAATAGATTTCTATTTTTTTTCTAATTTAACGAAATCTATCTTTGTTTTCATTTGAAGTAAGAATGGTATTTGTTGCATATTGTTGCAAATTATTTCAAATAGCTGTCAACTCTCCCTCAATGGTTGCACCCCCACTGACTATTCACACGATTAATGTTTGTGTTTCTTTCTTGTTTATAGCTAGTCACTGTCACCCAGTTACTGCAGAAGCTTTTGCAACAACATGTCGAAGTAAAACCCGTTATTACAGCTCTAGAGAACATAAGACAGATTTTATGCCTATCTACAGAAATGGGTATGACAACGTCTCAAATTACTCAACAAAAGTTTCTTATACATGCGCACTGGAATAACCCTTTCATATCAAACAATGACGCCAAAGTTGCGTTTGAAAGCGGCTTTCTGGCGCAATTTCTTAACTGGAATTGTGATCAACGGAAAAATTGTTCCGGGTTTTGTACAGGCACAGTGACCTACGACAGGGATATATTCTCCAAAAACAGCGATTGGAAAAGGACATCTTTGCCAGTTACAAACTACATCGACTTCAGCTTATTCAACCCTATTAACTTGAATGAGATGTCACAAAAAGCTACTGGGTGGAATTTTAAGGTTCATTTACCAGTAAGAGGACAAGCAAATGCTAATACTACGGTAAGAATTCAGCTATAGAAAGAAGCTATATAATTAATAAGGGAATTTGGTAAGACACTGGTTCCTTGTTTAGACCTGGTACAGTAGAACGCTACGCTATGAAGTCAATAGTCTAAGTTTGAAATTAAGGATCCTTCGAGAACACGTTACGTATATTAAAGTAGCCAGGAAACATTTGTAGACATTAGTTTGCGAAAGTCCAAAAGACTCTTTAACATAAATAACTTTAAAATGTAAACATCAGTAAGATGTTTTTTTTGTTATCAAGACTCAGTGACTTTTCTTTTTCTTTTTTTAAGGGTCGATAGCAAACATTTTTTACGACTTTTTATTACAGGGAGTTTGAAAGATGATGACTTCAAAGAAAATTTGAGCCAAAGTGATATATTCCCACCGAACTGTTTTCTATTGATATTTAAGAAAAAATAGTTCGAAAATTTCATATTGACCCCTTAAAAAATTCACATCCCTTCCTTATCCAATGCTAAGAAACAGTTTACGGTTCTATTACGTTCCTTAAACTTGACAATATCGTATGTCAATTTACAGAACGGACGGAAACAAGTAAAAGTGAGACGTCCACAGAAAAAATTGCCAACTTTACAATCCTAATTTTACAGCAAGTGGAGTTCCTTTTGCAGTTTAAGCAAGGCATGGTACCAGCTTAAAGCAAATGTTAATCATGATTGATTTAAATATCAGTAACACCACTGTATCAGAGTTTGCTATTTTGCCATTCACGTAGGAGAGTTAATGTTCCGTATATCATTTTGTCTAGAAGCAATTTCCCTATCAACTACCTACACTATTATTTGTCGTTCATAACTATAAAATACAGTGCGATAATAATTTTATATGAACCTGACGACGCTTGATTCCATTACAGCCTTTTAACACCCTTGCGCTAAGAAATATCCTAAAAAAGTAATCTCAAAATAATCAATTCTGCGATATAGTAACGGTGTCATAAATTAATAAGAGTGGCCGATTTGAGAATAAGTACAAATTTTGGGTAAGAAAATCTGAAAATTGAAAGAAAATAGTATAACTTGCGCTTCCAGTTGTATAATTTCATAATTTTGTTTAGAGGATATGTATTAAAGTTATACCAACCTTGTCATCCTCCCGTCAATATCCTGTATACGCCAAGTATGACCATCATAACCACTATTGTTAAAACAAATGGTTTATTAATTATAAATATATCCCATAGTAATGATAATTACTATCATCACTAGTATTTAAGACATAATGTTAGCAGGTTATAAGAAGGATAATTTATTGCAAAGAGACCACGCAGATAATCTGTAGGGGCTTGGCAGAGGTGTTATTCGCGAGTGCACTGACTAAGGCTTCACGTCAGAGAGAGATCATGGAATTAGCAATAAAGGGAAAAAAATTTAAAAACAAAGTGTGCACTCGCAAATGTTAAATAAAGCCAACGGAAAAACTAAATTATCAGCTGGTTGTACGGAAAAATAGCATTGTTTTTAATGAATTGATTTGTGTAAATGAAATGTATACTGCTGTTCCGAAGTCTCGACAAAAGCAAAACGTGGCCGAATCTGCTTTCTTGGTCAGCCCCTCCGAGGGGCTGAGTGTACTCGTATTTTCATCAATTGCAACCAGCTTCTATTTCTAGGACATTTTCTTTAAACGCAAGAGGGAGAACTTCAATAAACTGCAATTGTGTCAGCCACTGTGTATCTTTAATTGTAAGCTGTTTATTACAATGATATCATTGAAGCACCGAGGCCATGTTCTATCATAATGTATCTTATTGTCTTAACTGTAGTGCAAAATGTACTCGAAAAGCGAACAGCGATGGAAGAGTAATGAATGCACTAATGCAAAGGTTTATCCACGACAAGGCGGTTCCAGTGAGCTACGGTGTACATGCCGTCGCCTTGGATTAGTTGCTGGTTTTAATGACAAATCTCCCGACCATAAACCTGTACCAACAAGCCCAACAGCAACGACCGGCCGTAACAGCCAAAGTAGCCAGAATACGACCTCGGTTTCCACAGCCAAAAAGGAAACAAAGAAACCAAGTAACGCAAGTGTACAAGTTACCCAAGGTATACATACCTTAATGCCACTGCCTTTATAACTGGTTGCCCTGCTTTCATCGCTTTCTCGTACCAATATCCTTGCAGCTACTGTAACTACAGTAATACGATCATTTATTCGACATCGCAATATTACTGCTTCTTGTATCAAATAAACTGTTATTTTAGTACTTCTCTACACTGTTGCTACTGGGAACACGGGGAACCAAGGGTTCAGCAAATGTTTAGGTAATTTTTCTTATCTTAATTGTATCCGCCTCTTTGAGTGGACACTTTATGACGTCCATCTCCAATCTTTAAATTACTTCCTGGGGGTAATGGCAGAAAAAGTCTGCTACAATATAAATAAACTTTATCAAATAGTTCAGTTCACTAACGGGACTTGGCAATTTCTACAGATCACTGCATAACGTTGATGACAATTTTATTACTTGATATGCTACAAACATTTGCAGTCTAAATTCAACCAGAGTGGATTTAAGGGGGACTTGCCTGACCGTGAAGCAAGCGCACATTAGACTTAAACAACTCGACCTGAGTCTTCGTTTGATAACATGAATAGTACGTTTATTCTGTCTTCCAATTATTGTATTTTAGGTCCGACAGTGAAAACAAGCTGGAATGCGAGTGATTTGTATACTCTCACTTTTACACGGGATTGCAATGTATTTATTGGGACGCCTGCTAAAAAGCGAGCCTTTCTTGCAGCTGCCGAGGCAAGCATTGCCAAAGCACTCAATGTTAACGAAGAACGTATCCACGCTGTAAATGCTTCTTGCGGTAGCATCATATTAACGATTTTTATCAAAGAAGCACAGGGAAGCAGTAATCGATCACGAGCTGATTTGCTTAACAACCTAAAACAGCTTATTGCTGGTGGAAAACTCGATATTGAGATGCCAGATGGAAGAATATTACAACCTGAGTACAAAAGCACAACACCGCCTCCTACAACCACTAAAGAAATTATAACTCCTCCACCTACGACAAGACCAGTTATTCCAGAACTAACTACAAACTGGGTCTACATGGGAATGGGTCTAATGGCGTCCTTCACATTCCTTGTTGTTCTCGTTTGCTGCATCGTGCTGAAGCATACCCGCCTTTTAAAAGCAAAAGTATTCACAGAGATCAATTCTAACATAGCATCAAAGAAGCAGAGGAGAGAGGAAATGGCTGCCCTTGGCAAGAAACAAAGAATGAAAGAACTCATGGTGGTTATGGAAAGTAAGAAATGTTTTCTTGATTGCCTTGTCCTTTGATGAACTTGTCTGCGTTCTTTAACTGAAGTAGCAGGATCTGCAGTGTTTAGTACAGTCTTTAATAATAGCCATTGCGGTACGGGGAAAAGGAAGTTTATTTCCTCGACATGTCTGTGGCAGTACCTCAAAAGAATGATGATCATTGGGCCCCATATCGACACGAAAGTAAATAAACAGGAGAATATTAAACAGGCTAATTAATAAGTATACGTTCGTTGTAGTATAAACATAAAGACCGTGATATACCTCGGGCACCTTTTACTCCTTTTTGCATAATAGACGTTCAATGTTATTGCCAGAGTTATAACAAAACTTTTGCTTAATGTTTTAGGAATATCGTTGGGAAAACGTGTAAAATAAATTAAATTACAATGTAATAAAGGGCCTTGAAGAACCTGCAACTTCATACAGTTCAAAACACTGTAGTGTATTTGAACAATTCCCTTCTATCATATGATCTTACAAAAGTACTAGTTGTGCTCCTATAAATTTGTTTGCAGGAGAAAGGGAAGCAGTCTTTAAGTGCTATTATTTAGGAGTCCAAAAGAAGTAGCCTGGGCTCTTGTAGTTGGCATCTGTTCTATCCTGAAAAATTCTCAAAAATATAGACTGTCAAACGGCAGTTTTTCATCGCGGCCACTGATATGCATTGTGGCATCCCTCAGGGGAAAGCAAGCTTTAAGAGAGGGCTCAAATTATCCCAATTTCATGTTAAAACATCTTTTATTGAAAAACATTTACATTAGGCACTCAATTGATTACAACATGGTTCACACTTTTGAATCTGAAGTTACAGAAGTCGACGCAAAGACAATCGGGTTAGCGGAGTTTCTTT